>CM070818.1:2345219-2447719 GCA_036326025.1 Chrosomus eos | reverse complement strand
ACATACTCGCATACTCACACCCCACACACACACACACACACACACACACACACACACACACACACACACACACACACACACACACACACACACACACACACACTAATGCTGTTTGTCTATAATGTTGAGAACATCACTGGCTCCTCTGTGTTCTTCCAGAGTTTGTGATGATGCTGTCGGTGCGATAAAACACACAACACCGACATTAACATCTCCCATCAGTGTTTCCAGCAGCGGATGAGACGGGTTCAGACGCACATGAGGAACACAGAAACATCAGGGATTTTTACATAAAGTCTTGGTCTTGTTTTTGGAGCGTATATATGTTTTTTCATTCTTCAAAAAAACATTATTTTTTACATATTTTACATTATTACAGCTCCTCTCTCCCCAGTCTGGTTGAACTTGTCGTTTTCGATGAAGCCCCTCCTTCTGAAATACAAAACATGCTGTGATTGGTTAGCTGGCCCAGTGTGCTGTGATTGGAGTAATTTTGCCCCCCCCCCCCCCCCCCCCCTTTATAACCACAAGCTCTACAAGGTCAATTTCAAAACATTTAGAGCCCGATTTAGACCCTGACAATCTTAACGAACAAGAGGATTGTGCAGAACAAATTTAACAGGACAGTATTATTTTTTTTTTTTTCTGATAGATTACATACGATGATCCACTATTTAATCATATTTGTCAGAAAACTATGGTAATAAAAACAGTAATTGCTCACAAAATCTTCTAAGAGGTGGTGAACAGTCTTACAGTAAACACTACATCAATACTGTAATGTTAGTAAGCAGGCGAGCGGAGGCAAAGCTTTTACAAGTTGTGATCCATAAACAAGAGATTGTCCAGAAGAAATGAGAAGTGTGTGTGTGTATAGCACTGAACTCTGTTCCCTTAAAATGTGCAGTGCACAGACAAACGTTATAATGCTCAGGAACAGGGTTAAAAATACATTAGAATCTTAGTTCGTCAGCCTTAGGACAAACTTTTCCGGGGTAAAAAACGCTCTGTAGTCCAAACCAGCCGTTCGTTGTAGATCTTGAAAAGTGGAGTCTGTTAAATAAAATATCTCGCTTCGCAGTGGACTTTCAGCTTTGTAACCTTGCGGATCTTTTTTATGCTCAAACAGCAACATTACACACTAACTAATGTTGAAATAGTGAAAAAGCATAATAGGACCCATTTAAAAGTCTGATTTCCGGCCTGAAAAATTCCTCAAATCATAAAAGCTCATCATGGATATTTCTGTAATTAAAATACATTTCTCTGATTTTCCATATTTCATGGATAGCTTTGGTGACTGCCATCTGTACTATAGTAATAACTATAATTGTTTAAATCCATAAATTCTGAAGATTGGTACCTAATGTATGAAAGGAAATTGCCAAAATAATTCCTATAAAATTAGTTTGCAAAATGAATGTCTGTAAAAGTCATGAAAATGGGTTAGGGAAAAGTTCTGGTTGAAAAAAAAAATATTTTTTTGAGAGAAAATAATCAAACTCCTTTTGATATTTTCTAAATGAGTAAAGTTTCAACCAAACATAATGCATACTGCAAGCAGATGTGTGTGTATCGATATTTTTATGCATAGACTTTTGAACAAGTGTCAAAATATGTAACAAGTGTATTTTTTGTTTTGTTAATAAACAGTAAGAGTTAATAAAAAAATGTCTGAATTTATATCTATATAAACATTATAAAAAACACATAAATCTATATTTTAAACGTCACTATATCAGAATATCATGCCTGTTCGTCTAACATTGTTTAAATGTTGCTACTTGTTTCAGAACATTCAAAAGTAACATCCCATAATGTTTGAAGAAAGATACAATGTAATTATCATTAACCTTCACTAACCAAGTAAAACAGTTTGAACGTTCAAAAGAACATTCAGTAATAAGAGTTTCAGAACATATTTTTATTATCTGGGACTGTGTTGAATTTTAAATGATCAGATCATCACTTTCTCAAATCCTTTGGCCATTTCTCTCATTGATTGACGTAAAAGTTCACAGAGATAAAGGGACGGTGTAATGGAACGAGTTTCAGGAGTAAATGCTACTAGACGCTTCATACTGAATACACACTGTGGAGATAGCCAGTAGAAGTGGAGGAACATGAACACACACTGTGGAGATATAGTAGAAGTGGAGGAACATGAACACACACTGTGGAGATATAGTAGAAGTGGAGGAACATGAACACACACTGTAGAGATATAGTAGAAGTGGAGGAACAAGCGAGTGTTGGTGTTTTACAAGAAGAGCTTCTTCACTTACAGCACTTTCCCTGAATTTCAGGAACGGAGTGAGAACTCACTGATCATTATGATTAGCAAAATTTAAAAGTGTAGTGTGTGATTTGTCTATGTCTATGTTGACAGATAGATAGATAGATAGATAGATAGATAGATAGATAGATAGATAGATAGATAGATAGATAGATAGATAGATAGATAGACAGACAGACAGACAGACAGACAGACAGACAGACAGAAAGACAGACAGACAGACAGATAGATAGATAGATAATTCAACATCTTTTGCGGGTATGATAACAATATTAAAGTGCACAGTATTTTACTGTATGTAGGCTACAGCAGGATTCAGTGGAGTTTCTGCGGCCTCTGCTGGTGATCATCTGAACACACCACACACACACACACACACACACACACACACACACACACACACACACACACACACACACACACACACACACACACACACACACACACACACACACACACACACACACCACACACTGTAACAGAAGGCTAGCCTACTATCCAAACCAGTTTAATGTTGTTGTCTGTTCGGTTCAATTCTGGACACACACCTGGATTTACACATTTATTGTATTGATTTATTAAACCGCGGTTCTTCTTTCTTAGAGCTGATGTAATTTTCTCATTAGCCTACTATTATTATAAAGAGTTGAGTTTGTGTTTAGTAGTTTCTTTAATGTTTTCTTCTGTTGTGTTGGCGACAAACACGTCATCCGGGTATTTCCGCGCGCGAGCGGAAGGAGAGTGTCGTTGCGGTGTGTGTGTGTCGTGAATTCTTCAGCCCGGAACATCAGAACACGACCGAGAGACCCGAGCGACATGGACGGTAAGTCGAGTGTTATAACGTCGTGTTTGTTCACCCGAACGGCAGAGACGGGGTGTGTGTGTGTCCGCGCGGAACGGAAAGTCCCGAATCTGAAGTTTAGCTCTCGGTTTCGGCTGAGAGAAACGGGCGATCGGTTATTTCGGGAGTCTCCGGTACAACACACGAATGATCGCGACGCGTCAACGCGCGTCACATATGACTTTAAAGTTCTGTCGCATTACGGCCTATTGGTGTTTGTTTGTGCACGCGCGCGCGCAAACACACACAGTGTGAGGACAGATGTTTTGATAATGTTAAAGTGAAACGCGGAAAAGTATGGAATTTGGCCACAGAAGAAAGAATCATGCTTTTGATAGTCATAATTATGCCATATAAAGTCGAAAAGCAGTTTAATAATCGCGGTAACTGCAGGTTTGTGTGATGGATAAAGGGTGGGTGTGTTTATGGGTTAGTTATAAACATCATCACCTCTTTTCCTCATTAATAACATTACGTCACTGACCGCACACGCATAATAGTGAAACTAATCCTGCTTTTACAGACGCCCGCAATATACAGGGTTTTCTTTTAGAGCTTTTGTAAATACATATGCAAATAAGCACACCACTGCAAATCTTTTCAATCTTTCTGATGCAATAGACCCCCAAATATGATAGTCCTCAAACAAAGCCCCCCCCCCCCCTTAAAATTCAATAGGCAATCATACTTAATGTATAAAAACCCAGTTTGAACTCATTTAAAATGTTATACCAATTACACGTATTTAGATTCTATTACGTCTTTCTACTCACTATTTTATTGTACTGTTAGATGTACATATACAGTATTTATTTTTTAGGGATGCACTGAGAGTCGAAACCAAAAATGTAGTATGCACAAAACCGAATATAAATAAATGAATAATTAATTAATCAAACGTATTTAATAATCAACCCTCAAATAGTTTTAACTTTTTTAATAACAAAATTGTTTTTACTTCAGCTTGTTGGTGAAATATAAACATTTAAATGACAATAAACTGTAATAACCTGTTTTTATGACAGATTTATTCAAACATATTAAATATTGTTGACCCAGAGCGAGTGTCACAGAAGTTTAACTGTTGTAGTTTGTCCACGTTTGGTCAGGAGATAAACGCTGAACAGAACGTGCCGTCAGAAGCGCTAATTACACGTGTTTCCCTCCAAAACCATTCTGGCCGGAAACCGAAAAAAGTTGTTTCTGCTGAAAATGTTCGGTAGCTGAAATCTCAGCTAATCTCATCTCTAATTTTTTATTTGTTTATTTATTTTAAAGTTTGAAAGCTCCTGGTCTATGGTATTTGCTCATTTAAAGTCCCTGTAAAGGCAATTTAAAAAAAAAAATTCTAAACACATTATAAATGTTAGAGATGTATTGCTAAAACATATTACAAAGACTGTGAACTGTGAAGTACTGAATTATGGAGTTAGACCGTTAAACAGTTTTTCACCATTGCTATTTTCCGGATTTTCTGGGCGGGGCTAAAACGGGGACTCGATGACGCACTGGAGCCCCCGAGCTCCTGGACACGCCCCTACTTGATGACGCACTGGAGCCGCTGAGGCTGCTCAATCGCGAGTTACTGTCAGTACTATTATTAGTAACAGCCTACAGATTGCTAGCTAGCTAGCTATGCCTTCGTCACGGAAATGCGTACTACCTGTATGCGATCACCGGATCACACAAACGGATCGGTGTCCTTATTTAAATTTCCGAAAAACGATTACATCAAGAAGAAGTGGATTAATTTTGTGAAGAGACACCGTGATGGAGAGCTGAGGATGACCGCCAAAACCCACCTCTGTAAGTGATCATTTTACACGATAGTTGTATAAACTTTCGTCGGAGACAACTGAGATTCACTGATAATCCGCTGTTACTGGTGAATGGGGCCGAACTGACTCCCGCCTCGGCATTCATTCTCCCGTCGCGCCGACAACTGGTGCCATCATCGGCAGTGCGTGCCCACCGTGCGAGTGTTCATTCCGGCTGTAGAGTTGAGAGTTGAGTGTGGCGACGGTCGGCAGCTTTCCCGCGAGTGGGCGTGGTTTCAGCGCAGCCAGCGGACACACCCCCAGCGTTTGAGAGCAGAGACTACTGCTCATTTTTTCAAGATTTTGATAGCTTATTTTATGTACTTGCTGGCTTTTTTTATCATTCAAATTTGGCTGGGTGACTAATAACACATTTTTCTGTGGTGTGACAAACTCAGAACACATACTTAATTTTGACTTTACAGGGACTTTAAATATTTAAATAAGGCAGAATGTGTGTGTACAGGTGTGTGTGTGATATATTTTTGTCAGATGGCATTATGGCACACATAGGCCCCCACAGGCCCCTATACTGGCCCCCACAGGCCCCTATACTGGCCCCCGCAGACCCCTATACTGGCCCCCACAGACCCCTATACTGGCCCCCCGCAGACCCCTATACTGTCCCCCACAGGCCCCTATACTGGGCCCCACAGACCCCTATACTGGCCCCCGCAGACCCCTATACTGGCCCCCACAGGCCCCTATACTGGCCCCGCAGACCCTTATACTGCCCCCCGCAGACCCCTATACTGGCCCCCACAGGCCCCTATACTGGCCCCCACAGACCCCTATACTGGCCCCCACAGACCCCTATACTGGCCCCCGCAGACCCCTATACTGTCCCCCACAGGCCCCAATACTGGGCCCCACAGACCCCTATACTGGCCCCCGCAGAGCCCTATACTGGCCCCCACAGATCCCTATACTGACGTTTTTCTGTGGGCGGAGCTTAGGTGGTTGCAGAACGATCCCTCTGGCCGCTTCCCTAACGTTAGTATGCAAGTTTTGTTAGCTTGTTAATTTAATTAAAGTAAAATAATTAAAGTTAATTTTAACGGACAGAACCAGATTGGCTGACCCATACAAGCTCACTCAATGGACGATCTGACAGGATTAACGTTACCTCGGTCGAGTGGCCTGACTTCTACACCTACCTGATAGAGACACAGAGCGTAAAGAGAAACTGAGGGCATATAAATCTTTAGATGCCTATAACTATGTGCTGAATGGTCATGTACAAGACTTGTGTGTACGATCCGCAGTTCTGCCGAGCCAGCGCCGAGAAGACGACAATGTAAACAGTGACATTACAGTGCAATTTTAATGATGTGAATATTTTCTAGAAATAAAAATTCCAGATATAGCATGTTCATTTTTCATTGATTCTAGCACCCAACAACACAACAAGATGACATTTAATAATAATAATAATAATTTAAGCTCCTTATTATGTAGCCGAATCTGTGCTGGTTTGTATTAGCCGCCTGCAGTTTTCCCTTCGTTTTGCCTCCAGCTAGCGCCGTGACGTAACTGACGTCGGCTCGAAATTGGTCTATAGGCTCAATCGTTTTTACTTCGTTTGTGCGGTTACTTCGCTTTGTGCTGCTTTGTTTTTTAGATATTAAAATAATATTTATAGGTCATTCTGAGGTCACCAGCCCCTGCCTCCAAAATAGGTCAACGTTTATTTTTTGCTGCTTCGGTTTCTTAGATATTAAAATAATATTTATTGGTCATTCTGAGGTCACCCACCCCCCCTACATGCTCCAAATAAAATAGTCTCGTTAGTTTGTTAAAGTTTTGCTCCGGACCTCCACAATCACCCAAAAATGTGACCCGTCAGATCTATGTGTGTATCAGACAATGAGAATATTTAATACGAAACGGGACGTGATGGGCTCGGAATGCTTTTGCTACATTCATTGTGGGATATTTAATGAAAATGCAATTAAGAAAAATAACATTGAAATGATCATTTTGCTACAGTTTTTGCTTGAACATTATAAAAAGATCTAATAATTACTTTAATAGATTTTAATTTTAATTTTGGAGCTTATAAAGCGTTAAAAGATGTATTCAATTTACATATTAAAACTAGTGTATGAAATGGCAAATGTAAATGATATCATTGATTTGACCTTTTGCACAGACGTTGCACAAATGTAATGCAAAATGTAAATTCAAATACAGAAATGCATTGCCATTTTGCATATTACATTTCAAAGTGAATATTGCTACTTACTTTTAACCCTATAAAGCCGAACATATGAAATAATAGTCTGATGGGTTTTTTATAAACAGAACTATTGAACCTTTAGACAAAATATAAAAAAAAAGTTAGCAAAAGTATTTTTTGTTGAGTATCATATTTGTTGCTACATTAGTCTTTTATGGCTCATATTTAATGGGACATTTAATTTTATATTTAACAATATTATTACAACATTATTTTCCTGCTATCTCTGTAAAGCTGCTGTGAAACTGGATTATAAAAAGCGCTAGCCTATACTTGCATAAAATGCGTATAAATATCAATATATGCTAATAATGTCTTGGTAAGATGATATTTAATGATTAGTTTTATGATCAAAGCTGAAAAGTTGAAGTTTTCATCATGTTGATCATTCAGAAATTCATCAAATATGATGCAGCTTTATGAACACTGGTGTCTCCCATTATTTTTGGCCCTAATTACACCCCATATTAGCAGCCGTTTTACTGATTCATTGGATAAAAACATGTTTTATCAGAAACGGCTACTTTTGAGCTGCTGAAAGATGCTTTTTCCCGCTATAATAGTCATGTGACCTGCTATAATAGTCATGTGACCCGCTGGCAGGAACACACTCCTTCCATCATCATAACCATGAGAAGGCACAGATGCAGTGATGAACAGGGACACGTGCTTTCCTGCAAACGGTTCTTTTTATGGGTTATATAACTAATGTGTGTGTGTGTGTGTGTGTTCTGAGAAATCCACTGCTGTCCACAATCAATGCCTGATGTTTTAGTTTCACTTGTTTAAACGTGACGTTGCAGAAGTAAAGTGTGTGAATGCTGTTTCATGTTGGTTTAATATGCATTGTCATGGCAGACTGTTTACACTCGAGCTTCCAGACGAGTGAGTCATCACACACACACACACACACACACCACACACACACACACACACACACACACACACACACACACACACACACACACACACACACACACACACACACACACACACACACACACACACACACACACACACACACACACACACACACACACACACACACACACTCTCCAGGTTTAGTAGGTCATGTGTGTTTACTGGATACTCCTCTTTCATTATCCGCTTCTTTATTGACATACGTTATGAATCTTAGGATAACACACTGTAATACTGTTATAAACCTGTGTGTGGGATCCTCTATAAGTGTGTGTATGGCAGTGTGTGTACGCCAGTGTGTGTGTGTGTGTGTGTGCCAGAACCTGTGCTAATCCCCTGTATAACCCAGTCAGAGGAAGAGTGTGTTCATGCGTCTCCTCCTGAAATAACCATATATGAGCTTACAACGCCTCACTTTACTATGCAAATCCTCATCTGCATATCATTAGTATGCATATTCATCCACACGATCCATGTTTAACGGTACAAGACATCAGGAGAATATGAGATATGAATGTGCATCACATTACATGAATAAAAATCTTTCAGTAGCCGACCCTTGCCTTGTGTTTGAATAAATAAATCTGTAGGGTATCTTTTCCACTGGCCAAACTGTATTTTTAATTGCTTTATATATTTAATGGAAACAGATATGCATTATTGTGCATGCAAATATTTTTCAGACGCGAGTAAAAACATGAACTCACTGAAGAGCCGTGTTAATTATTAAATATTCCTTCATATTTAATCTTCTCCCACCAACTAGGAGTGAACTAATTCTTCTAGGAAGCAGAATAATCCTCAATTAAATAATCATTAAAATAACAAGCTCAATTATAACAGGACACAGCATTTCTCTCGCTGTTCGACTCTTTAATGAAAACAGATTCCGAGTTTGTACATTATTACTTTAGTGTGTATTGTTCTCCTGAGCATGATTTGTATATTTTTATCTGTATGTTTTCATATTTTTATGTGTTTTAACTGTCGCAGTTATAGATTAATCGTGGTTATTCGATCTAATCACAATCATTTGAGATTAGTTATGTAACGATTCACTCGCAACCGGTTGAAAATCGATACAAATGTGTGACGATTCAAATCGGTTGAAATGTTAAACGAATCGCGATACACGTTTTTAAACTGTGGTCACCTACTGTGAAGTTGTGAACCTCGCTTTACAGGCACAATAGCAGCAAGCACACACTGGCGCGAAGCTAGCGAGTGTTTTTACTTCATTCATGGAACTTGAGCTGAAAACGCTCGGTTTGCTCCGCTCGCGCCGCGCCATGTGTTTGACGGCGCGTGCACAACAGTCTATGGAACACACATGGCACGGCAAGCGTAGATGTTGACGTTGACTCATTCAAATCGGAGGTGTGGCGGCATTTTGACTTTCCGTAAACTAATAATAATCACCACCGTGAGAAGCACAAGTCACCTCCGTTTTCATGGAAAAGGCATTAATACGACAAGTGCGAGAGCCACGGAGACAGGTGCATCAGTGTTTCCGTGGCAGGTGTTGTATTTATTTTACTATCTCTTTCTCTAAATGTGTACATGGATTTTTATATATTCACAATTTATTGATGGTTATGGCATATTTTTCTAAATGTGTGTTGTTGTTTTTTTTACTCGTGCTAGTGTAATGATACAAATTATAACAAAATTAAAACCCCTCTAAATGTGGTACTAATTTTACATAGTCTTTTACTGAGTGTGTGAAGGTACCAGTGCCCCCCATCTTGACCAGACAGACAGAAACACTGAGTTGAAACAACCTTGAAGGGATTTTTTTTTTATTTCGTTTTTTTTTTTTTTTTTTTTTTTAATTAAAAAGAAATGTGCAGCATTTTGTCTGAG
The DNA here is from genome assembly GCA_036326025.1 of Chrosomus eos. Lineage (NCBI taxonomy): Eukaryota > Metazoa > Chordata > Actinopteri > Cypriniformes > Leuciscidae > Chrosomus > Chrosomus eos. The sequence goes on along the minus strand of CM070818.1, from coordinate 2,437,742 downwards.
AAATAATAAAAGGGACACTTTTTCATTTATAATTTCTTAAATGAATCACTGATAAAAAAAATCGTGAGAAAATCGTATCGTGAAACCAATATCGTGAATCGTATCGCATCGTGAGTTGAGTGAATCGTTACATCCCTATTTGAGATAGCCGCAATAATTCTGAAGTTTAAATCATGTTTTGCCATCCAAAAAGAGGAAATTATATTTTACTCATATTATATTATATCATAAATAATCTAAATGTTAATGACTGTTAAAATGTCATTGAATCATTTATTCAAGAGATTCATTCAAAAATGCTGATTCATTCATTAATGAATCAAGTGAGTCATTGAATCATTCACTTAAACTGATTTTTTATAATTTATTAAAGGGGTGATGAACTGAGAAATCAAATTTTCCTTGAGCTTTTGACATCTGAGAGGTCATCATATTATAAGAATATCCTGTAAGTTTCAGAACTGAAAACGTCCTTATTAGTCCAATAAATGCTTTATTGACACCAGGCTCAGCAAACGACTCGTTTTTCAAAGTGGGAACTATGACGTCAAAGAGGATAAAACACCCCCCCCCCCCCCCCCCCCCCCCCGCAAGAGAAGATCAACGCCTACTCCAACACGGCCGGTTTAGCCCCGCCCACCGGTTCGCGCATTACACGCATAGCTAAATAACATAGGCCGCCTACCTCGTAAAGACAAACCGGATCGAGCTACCGAGGAATAAACATGCCGTTTACAAAATATTGTGCAGTGCCTGGTTGTGGAAGAAGACAGTCGCTATAAGCTTCCTCTGGATTCCAACAGGAATGCTTAAACTTTATTTTTAATGACGTTCCAGCTGATGTGGGTCCATTTGTTCGCTTCATTTCACTGAGGACTGTTTTGTAAACAAGACACCGGTCGAGACTGGATTTGCAGACGATTAAGATTAGAAAACGGTGCTGTGCCTTCTATATTGGATCCGACAGGAATGGTGTAACACACTTATGTGAGTAAATTTTTATTTTAAAAGGAATAATAATCTGATAGGCTAGTATTGCATTGTTACAGATCGTTTGATATCTAATAATTATGTGTATGTGTATCAGTCTAATCGTTACTGACCAGTTGAAACTCATTATAATATGCAAAGATGTTATCCACTCACAGCAGTGGGCGTTTACTTCCAAGTCTTCAGTGCGAGACGCCCATAAAAACCGAGCGTTTTTCAGCTAGGCTCAAAACTAGGGTACAAAATAGCCTATTACTTATTCATTTTGATGTTTTTGAATGTAAAAACCAAGCGAACGTTATAAGTTTACCTCAGACAACAATATAAACAATTTTAAAAAGCCAGTTCATGACCCCTTTAAACATTGAAACCGCAAAATAGTTCAGAGTTCTTCAGTGAACCTGCGATAATACTGACAAATAATCAAATAATGCGCTTTTGACACTTTCTTCCGACTTATTTTAGAGTGCAGGTTATATTTCACCTCCAAATCTAAATAATAAAGACATTATAATCTGTTCACAGAAATTGAAGCCCGTTTGCCTGTGTTTAGGATTGTTTTGTTTTTTGCATTAATGTACATAATTTGAATGACAGTGAAGCCCCGCCCCTTCACAGAACCCGATGGTCACATCGGCCAATCAGAGTGTTTTCCAGCAGCTGATCTTAATTAATTCATAACTGTATCAAAGCGATTCACATTACAGTTTCTGTTGTATTGTGTGTCTAATCTTTCACTGTTCTTCCAGGACTGTTTCACCAGTGGGGAGCGTCCCCGGTGTCCCAAGGTAAGTGTGTGTGTGTGTGTGTGTGTGTGTGTGTGTGTGTGTGTGTGTGTGTGTGTGTGTGTGTGTGTGTGTGTGTGTGTGTGTGTGTGTGTGTGCTCTTGTTTTTGTGATATATGAGGACACAAATGTGTAATGAGATGCATATCACACTGGTATTACAACTTACATGTGATATATGAGGACATTGCATGAGTCCTCATAAATCAAATAGCTTAAAAAACATAAAAAAACAATGTTTTTTTAAAAATGTAAAAATGCAGCATGTCTCCTGTAAGGGGTAGGTTTAGGGACCGGGGCAGTGTAGGGGGATAGAATATATAGTTTGTCCAGTATAAAAACCATTACGCCTATGGAGAGTCCCCACAAAGATAGCAAACCAGGTGTGTGTGTGTGTGTGTGTGTGTGTGTGTGTGTGTGTGTGTGTGTGTGTGTGCACATGTTCCACTGGTGTGTTCCTCTAGGGCCTCCGTATGTATGTATGTGTGTGTGTGTGTGTGTGTGTGTGTTCACATGTTCCTCTGGTGTGTTCCTCTTGGGCCTCCGTACGTGTGTGTGTGTGTGTGTGTGTGTGTGTGTGTGTGTGTGTGTGTGTGTGTTCACATGTTCCTCTGGTGTGTTCCTCTAGGGCCTCCGTACGTGTGTGTGTGTGTGTGTGTGTGTGTGTGTGTGTGTGTTCTCATGTTCCTCTGGTGTGTTCCTCTAGGGCCTCCGTATGTGGAGGTGATCGAGCAGCCGAAAGCTCGAGGCATGCGCTTCCGCTATAAGTGTGAGGGCCGATCCGCCGGGAGCATCCCGGGAGAGAAGAGCAACGACACCACCAAAACACACCCCGCCATCAAGGTGAGTGACAGCAGATGTGTGTGTCATCAAGGTGAGTGACAGCAGATGTGTGTGTCATGCTCTCGACGGTAAGCCTGTGCTCAAGGAAATCACGCATCACTTTCACCAGTTTAAAAGGTGCTTGTTCAGAAAAAAAAATCAGTTTATCTTGATGAAAACATTCCAGGATTTTCTCCATATAATGGACTTCAATGGGACCCAAACGGTTCAAGGTCCAAATGACAGTTTCAGTGCAGCTTCAAAGGGCTTTAAACGACACCAGACGATGAATAAGGGTCTTATCTAGCCAAACCATCGCTCATTTCAAAAATAAATAAAACAGTTTAAGTTTTATAAGCACAAATGCTCGCCTTGCTCTGTTCTGAGATACACGTTTGTGACCTTTTCAATGTAATTGCATATTACGTGACGTCACATCAGTTAAGAACTCTTTTATTTATTTTTGAAATGAGTGATGGTTTGGCTAGATAAGACCCTTATTCATCGTCTGGTGTCGTTTAAAGCCCTTTGAAGCTGCACTGAAACTGTCATTTGGACCTTGAACCGTTTGGGTCCCATTGAAGTCCATTATATGGAGAAAAATCCTGGAGTGTTTTCATCAAAAACCTTAATTTCTTTTCGACTGAAGAAAGAAAGACATGGGCTGCGTTCGGAATCGCATACTCAATGAGTAGGTACTTATTTTCAATGAGTACTTACTTAACGAGCGCTAAAAGAGTAGGTACTTTCTAGCCAAATCTCGTTGAGTATGAATGCGATCCGGACATCATCCGCCATGTTGACGTTATCATGTGACCTACGACGCGTTATCACAAGCGCAACAACTTAAAAGATGAACGACACGTTTAATTCTGTAAATATCTTGATATTTATGAAACTTGCTCATTTTGTGGTATTGTTGAAGAAACAGCTGCCAATTTATTTTGTGAATACATTTAGGGTTAATTTAAGTTGTTATATTTTAAACCTACTAATGTGACCCACAGTTTTATCCTTATAACGATATATTTTTTAAGAAACCCCAAAATCGTCATCTCTTGAATATGTTGTTAACTTCTTTATTTTATACCCATAAAGTTTCTCCTTTAAATTTTCCTCTTTTCTTGATGAATTTACCTCTCGTGTCATCTCTCAGACTTATAACAACAAAACATTTTTTTATGTATTATTAAGAACTATTTAAAGATATTTGTTCTTTTTTCCTGTGTATAAATATCATATTATGATGTACACAAACCAATGATCTTTATGTTTTGTTTTGTAATTATGATTGTTCATTGTATACAACTATGGTATCTTTCCACAATCTTTATGTAATAAGTTTATAAGTTTAAATGATATGAGCGACAGGTGCACTAACACTTCATAACATCAGTAACTCGACAGCACAACCTAGAACAGTTTCCCTCAGTGTTTGTAATGTCTGCACAAGGAGACGGGCCGCTGCTCGAAGATCTCCTTTGGAGAAAACTGTTGACTTTATACTCGAAAATTGTAAACAAGCTCCTTAAAAATTAATATTACCTCAGAATGAATTGCATTGTTAGCTCACCCCAAAACTTAAACAAAAAAATATTAAATGCTGACCAATACTTGATTATTGAACAAATCTATCTATATGAACTATATGAACAAATGCATATAGAATTCAACAACACATGAAACAAATCTTTGTTCAAACTACAAGCATGTATTTAAAGGCGCTGAACCACACATCCTACTGCCATCTCAAGACAGCGGTTCCCATTCTGCGGCTTTATTCTGATGAATTCACCAGAGCTGACCGTGCCTTCGTGCCGCCGGAGCTTGTTACTGTGCTGCGCTTCACAATCTGAGGCGATAAGGGCAGATGATGGAGAGATGGAGGGACTCATCCATGGCACCGTTTCCAGGATTCAGCTCTGGGCTCCTCATCCTCAGTGCTCACACCAGTCTGAATAAAACATGTTTAGTTACTTTATAGATTTGTTTATTTACCTTATTTACAGCACATTTGTCTAATGTCAACAGTGTTGACAACAGTGAATTAACGTTATCCTATAATAATGCCACACATACATCACTTAGATGTCTTTTTCATGTTGCGATGTGCTCATCTGCAATATGCCAATACTTACAATATTTTCCTTTCAGATGTAAATAGACATTTTAAATAAGCGTGTTTAAGATGTAGCCTATATGGTTATGTAAATCCACTTTAGAGATGTTACGTGTGCTTAGAGCTCCCTGTTAGCTATAGCTATGTTTTACAGCGAAATCACAAAATACTATACTGTCTAACTACTTTACACCTTCAACAGTTAAAACGTTTACTCTATAGTAGTTTAACGCATAAGGAACTGTGTTTACTCACATTTGAAAACCTCCGGCGTCGCTGATCTCCGTGATGTTTGATAATGTCGTATGCTCTCGTGTGGCCTCCTGGGATAGAAGAGTATCCATCGGAGGAACACTCAAAAACCTGGGCGAAAGCAGTAAGCCATCCGGGAACTTCTCCCCTACTCTTTTATGAACACTGATGTTTCGAACGTACTGCTTCCTTCACGTACTGTTTTTGCCCACTATATAGTAGGAAAGTAGGCATATTCGAACGCACTTAAGTCCGAATCTCACGATAATTAGTACGTCACCCAGGTAATTCTCGCCTACTCTTTTATGATTCGTACATACTTTTCGCTCGCCTACTCTTTTTCCCCTACTATATAGTAGGGAAGTATGCGATTCCGAACGCAGCCATGGACATCTTGGATGACATGGGGCTGAGTAAATTATCAGCAAAAGCTTTTTCAAAAGTGAACTAATCCTTTAAAGGGATACTCCACTTTTTTTGGAAATAGGCTCATTTTACAACTCCCCCAGAGTTAAACAGTTGAGATTTACCGTTTTCGAATCCATTCAGCCGATTTTCTGATATCAAGTCAAGTCAAGTCATCCTCATTTATATAGCGCTTTTAACAATGTAGATTGTTTCAAAGCAGCTTTACAGAGACAAACATAATAATTTAAGGTAACAGAGATTGGTTTGGTTTTATAGCGGTTCTTGAATATGTTGTTTCCATCTAAAGTTAGTTTTGATTGATTCACTTCCGTCGAAATGATCATTTGTTATTAAATTAGGGCCGCTAAGACGACGCCGTTCTCTCTAAATAGACTTTAAACTGAACCTGTGATAAACGCTGATGGCGTTTACATGCGCGTTAAGAATTGATTCTATAGTTATGTGCGTTTGAATATATGTGCGCAGGTTCGTAATTTGCTACAAACCATGCCTAAACAAACTACTTGTCTTGCCTATAAATTTTGATGCAGAATTTTATTTTATCAATTCGGCGTAGGGACGCAAAACCGTAATTTCATAGCGCTTTATCTGTAGAGTGGAATAGGGATCCTCCATAGGGAGAGGCTAGTTGGCACTTCAGCACTGCGTTGTCATCGGGTCCAGGCGAAGGTCCTTCGTCAGATCTGGAAACGGCCTGGATCCGGCAGGCTGCAGGAAAACCTCGGGATAAACAAAGACACCAAATATTAGCGTAGATGCCATTCTTCTTATGATGTAACAAGTACATCAGGATTTGAGGGAAGTGTTCCCGGTTCCGGCTGGCCTAATCTATGCAGCCTAACATTTAATTATAGAAGTCTATAATGTAATATGTGAATGCTAGGTCAAAGAGATGTGTTTTTAGTCTAGCTTTAAACTGACAGACTGTATCTGCTTGTGGTAGGAAGATTGTTCCAGAGTTTTGGTGCTAAATAGGAAAAGGATCTACCGCCAGCAGTCGATTTTGATATTCTAGGTATTATCAACTGGCCAGAATTTTGAGATCGCAATAGACGTGAAGGACTATAATGCGTTAAGAGCTCGCTCAAGTACTGGGGAGCTAAACCATTTAGTGCTTTGTAAGTAATCAGCAATATTTTAAAATTTATACGATGTTTAATAGGCAGCCAATGCAGTGTTGACAGAACCGGGCTAATATGGTCATACTTCCTGGTTCTGGTAAGAACTCTAGCGGCTGCGTTTTGGACCAGCTGTAGTTTGTTTATTAAGCATGCAGGGCAACCACCCAGTAGAGCATTACAATAATCTAGCCTTGATGTCATGAACGCATGAACTAATTGTTCCGCATTTGTCAGTGAGAGCATATGACGTAATTTAGATATATTTTTAAGATGGAAAAATGCGGTTTTACAGATACTAGACACGTGACTTTCAAATGAAAGATTGGTATCAAAGAGCACACACAGGTTCCTAACTGACGTCGAAGACTTAACAGAGCAGCCATCAAGTGTTAGACAGTATTCTAGGTTATTAGGTGAGGAAGTTTTTTGTCCAATGATTAGAATCTCTGTTTTTTCAGAATTTAGTAGTAGGAAATTACTGGTCATCCAATTTTTTATATCAGCTATGCATTCCGTTAATTTTGTGAATTGGTAAGTTTCGTTAGGTTTTGAAGAAATATACAGCTGAGTATCATCAGCAAAACAGTGAAAGCTAATTCCATATTTCCTAATGATATCTCCTAATGGTAGCATGTACAGAGTGAACAGCAGCGGTCCTAGTACTGAGCCTTGTGGTACGCCATACTGAACTTGTGAGCGATAAGACATCTCTTCATTTACTGCTACAAACTGAAAACGGTCAGATAAATATGATTTCCACTAATGCCAACATAGTTTTCTAGTCTATTTAAAAGAATGTTGTGGTCGATAGTATCAAATGCAGCATTAAGATCAAGTAACACTAATAGAGAGATACAACCACGATCGGATGATAAGAGCAAATCATTTGTGACTCTAATGAGAGCAGTCTCAGTACTATGGTACGGTCTAAATCCGGACTGAAAATCCTCGCAGATATTATTTCTTTCAAGAAAGGAACACAGTTGTGAGGATACTGCTTTTTCTAGTATCTTTGACAGAAAAGGCAGATTCGAGATCGGCCTGTAATTGACTAATTCTGTATGATCAAGTTGCGTTTTTTTAACAAGCGGTTTAATCATAGCCAACTTAAAGGTTTTTGGTACGTATCCTAGAGACAAAGACGAATTAATGATATTGAGAAGAGGATCTATGACCTCTGGAAGCATCTCTTTCAGTAGCTTAGTCGGTATAGGGTCTAACATACAAGTTGTTGATTTAGATGATTTAACGAGTTTGCAAAATTCTTCCTCTCCTATAGCAACAAATGAATCAAGTTTTTCATCATGAAGACTACACTGCACTGTCTGATGCGCTACTGTAGTAGACGTTTGCATAGTTATAATTTTTTTCCTGATATTATCGATCTTATAAGTGAAGAAGTTCATAAAGTCATTACTGCTGTGTTTCTTGGAAACTTCTGGGCTTGAAGCTTTCTTTTTCGTTAGTTTAGCCACTGTTTCAAATATATATATATAGATATATATATATGATATATAGAAGAATATCAGTTACTAGACAGTTTCTGGTCTCATTGACTTCCATAGAATACTTTTTTCCTACTATGGGAGTCAATGAGACCAGAAACTGTCTGGTTACTGATATTCTTCTAAATATCAGAAAATCGGCTGAATGGATTCGAAAACGGTAAAACTCAACTGTTTAACCATGGGGCAGTTGTAAAATTAGCCTGTTTCCAAAAAAAGTGGAGTATCCCTTTAAGGTTTGACATGTCACACCAAGAAATAAATAATTTAAAACGGGTCCATGGCTGTCCTCATCCCCCTGAAGGAGACTAACTAATGCATCTTCAAATGTGATTAAATATCTCATTGGGTGAGCACTTATACAGGTGTTTGTGTAGAATATAACAGTAGGGGTGAGAGGACACAGCCCTGTGGGGATCCAGCATTAGTCATGTGTTTCTCTGATAGTGATCCTCTCACTCGCTGTACTCTGTTCCTCAATCCCACATCCACAGGATCAGTCCTCCGTCAGGTTAAACTCTATGGCTAGTCTTTCCACCAACACAGTAGGCAATATGTATTAAACGCCGATTAAAAGTCAGCAAATAGGATCTTCACATGATTTTTAGGACCTTCAAGATGCGAGTAAACAATATGCAACAATGTTAAAATTGCATCGTCCACTCTATTTGACTGATATGCGAATTGCAACGGTTCCAATATATGTTGTGTTTTCACACAGACTGGGCTTTTCACAAGCCTTTCAAAGCTTTTAAACACCGAAGAGGTCAGTGCAATTGGCCGATAGTCACTAAGCTCTATTAGTAACCTCACTATCCCCCTCGAAACGTGAAAAAAGCTGAAGTAACCCATTCGCTAGCTCCAGATCCCTGCTTTTACGCTCTGTAATTGCCATATTTGTATTATACTTTCCTTGACCTTTATGTGGTGCACTAATCATCGTCCTGATTCCTTCCCATGCCCGTGTAGAATTTCCCTGTGGCATTTTATCTTAATTCTTTGTTTATATAGGGCCTTATCAACCTTAATTTGTCTTTTAATGTCCCTTTGATCTAAAACATCATTATTATAATATGCTACCTTCTTATTTAGTAGTTGTTTAAGTTTCTTTGATACCCAAGTCTTATTATTTGGAAACACTTTATAGGTTTTCGTGGGTAGAACTGACTCCACACTTTCACTCAAAACATCCTTGAAGGCACACAATACTTTCACATAATACTAATATAATACATAATAATAATAATAATTACTTAAAAATTCCAAATCTTTACAGTCTTAACCTGAGGTTTGTCCCTTTCAAGAAGTCTTTGATATTTGGGTCGTAGACTAACAACACTGTGGTCAGATCTACCCAACGGAGGTAGTGTAGGCATCTTTAACGTTGCCATAACACTTGTCCAATAGTTTTTCCTGCGGCAACATTTCACTGATAGTCAGTCAGCAGTCGGTTTGGAACAAACAGACAAACAACTCGCTCGTGAAAACGCCACAGAGCAGCACCTAATTAAATATTTAATAGCGCCTGTATTATGACAAATATTTATGATATATTAACCTTTATAAAGGGCATTTTTCACCTAATCTGTTTAAATACAGGCTTCATCTTTCATTTTAAATGTAAAATGTTTATAATTTAATTTGAACAATAAATTAAATTAGAATAATAAGATGCTATAGGGCTTTTACCAATCAGATTTAATCATGTACACTAAAAAATTACAGTTGCATTAAATAATGTTATGAGATTTTAAATACAAATTGGAAAGAATGATATTTTTAAACATGAAACTAAACCACCAGTAGGTGGCGGCAGGAGACCGAAGTCTTTTAGTCGTTTAGGCAGTCGTTTATGAATGAGTCATTGCATCTTTGACTCAACTGATTTGTTCAAACGGCTGATTCGTTCAGCAATCATCAGATGACTATGTTCGGCTCTTTCCATAGGTTCACAACTACAGCGGGCCGCTGAGAGTGCGGATCTCCTTGGTAACCAAGAACCCGCCGCACAAGCCACACCCACACGAGCTGGTGGGGAAAGACTGCAAACACGGCTATTATGAGGCCGACTTACAGGAGCGGCGGATACACAGGTGTGTGTGTGTGTGTGTGTGTGTGTGTGGTGTGTGTGTGTGTGTGTGTGTGTGTGTGTGTGTGTGTGTGTGTGTGTGTGTGTGTGTGTGTGTGTGTGACACAAAGTGTTTTCCAGCAGCTAATTTTAATTATTTCATGGCTATACAGAGGTGTCAAAAGTATTCACATTCATTACTCAAGTAGAAGTATAGATACTAGGGTTTAAAAATACTTCTGTAGAAGTTGAAGTATCAACTCCAGTTTTTTACTCAATAAAAGTATAAAAGTACTGGTTTAAAAAACTACTTAAAGTATAAAAGTAAAAGTAATGCAAGGAAAAAAAGCTATTAATGACAAAAGCGCCACAGGGGCCTAAAGTGCACGGCCCCACCTCCTAAAAAAAAAAAAACATTTCAAATTTGGGATGCACTAGGCTCCCTGTTTCAGCCGCATATATGCCCATAGAAAATGAATTTCAGTTTTATTTCAATTTTAATTTTAGTACAATGCAAATACATTAAAGATAAAGAACCATATATGTGTACTACTGAGCATTAACATGTTTTTCATGAAGCGGAAGATATAATCACCGATTACAGAAAACTTTCTGCAATTTTACATTTTCACTTAGTCTGTTTATAAGCTGTTTTCCAAAAAAAAAAAAAATCTCTTAACTCTCTCTTAACTCGCCCTTAACTCGCCATTAACTCGCCCTTAACTCTCTGTTAACTCGTTTTAACTTGCTCTTAACTCGCTCTTAACTCGCCCTTAACTCTCTGTTAACTCGTTCTTAACTCGCTCTTAACTCGCTCTTAACTCGCTCTTAACTCGCTCTTAACTCGCCCTTAACTCGCCATTAACTCGCCCTTAACTCTCTGTTAACTCGTTCTTAACTCGCTCTTAACTCGCTCTTAACTCGCTCTTAACTCTCTCTTAACTCGCCCTTAACTCTCTCTTAACTCTCTCTTAACTCTCTCTTAACTCTCTCTAAACTCTCTCTAAACTCTCTCTTAACTCTCTCTTAACTCGCTCTTAACTCTCTCTTAACTCGCTCTTAACTCGCTAACTCACTCTTAACTCTCTCTTAACTCTCTCTTAACTCTCTTTTAACTCTCTCTTAACTCTCTCTTAACTCTCTCTTAACTCGCCCTTAACTCGCCCTTAACTCTCTCTTAACTCGCCCTTAACTCTCTCTTAACTCTCTCTTAACTCTCTCTTAACTCTCTCTAAACTCTCTCTAAACTCTCTCTTAACTCTCTCTTAACTCGCTCTTAACTCGCTCTTAACTCTCTCTTAACTCTCTCTTAACTCGCTCTTAACTCGCTCTTAACTCGCTCTTAACTCTCTCTTAACTCGCTCTTAACTCGCTAACTCACTCTTAACTCTCTCTTAACTCTCTCTTAACTCTCTTTTAACTCTCTCTTAACTCTCTCTTAACTCTCTCTTAACTCGCCCTTAACTCGCCCTTAACTCGCCCTTAACTCGCCCTTAACTCGCCCTTAACTCGCCCTTAACTCTCTCTTAACTCACCCTTAACTCGCCCTTAACTCGCCCTTAACTCTCTCTTAACTCTCTCTTAACTCTCTCTTAACTCTTAACACTCTCTTAACTCGCTCTTAACTTGCTCTTAACTTGCTCTTAACTCGCTCTTAACTCGCTCTTAACTCGCTCTTAACTCTCTCTTAACTCTCTCTTAACTCTCTCTTAACTCGCTCTTAACTCTCTCTTAACTCTCTTAACTCGCTCTTAACTCGCTCTGCCGACTCATTTCTGTGTTTCAGTTTCCAGAATCTGGGTATTCAGTGTGTGAAGAAGAAGGATGTGGGAGACGCTGTATCATGTCGACTGCAAACACAGAACAACCCCTTTAATAGTGAGTGACACACACACACAAATGATGATTATGAGTGATGAGTGATGTGTGTGTAGTTCCTGAGGGGAATCTCTCTAATATGAACAGTTATGATGATTATGAGTGATGAATGATGTGTGTGTGTTATGTGCGTGTTCTGTGTGTAGTTCCTGAGGGGAAGATCTGGGAGGAGGAGTACGACCTGAACGCGGTGCGCTTGTGTTTCCAGGTGTCCATCACTCTACCCAGCGGAGAACTGTTCCCACTCGAGCCTGTTGTGTCCCAGCCCATCTACGACAACAGTGAGTGTGTGTGTGTGTGTGTGTGTGTGAGAGTGTGAGTGAGAGAGTTAGACTGTTCCCACTCGAGCCTGTTGTGTCCCAGCCCATCTACGACAACAGTGAGTGTGTGTGTGTGTGTGTGTGTGTGTGTGTGTGTGTGTGTGTGTGTGTGTGTGTGTGTGTGTGTGAGAGTGTGAGTGAGAGAGTTAGACTGTTCCCACTCGAGCCTGTGGTGTCCCAGCCCATCTACTAGGGCTGGGTAAAAATATCGATTCATCAATGCATTGCAATTATTTGTTTCTCAATTCAATATCGATTCATCAAATCCTATGAATCGATTCAGCCCACCGCCCAGTGGCGGCGCTGTGGGCAACACTCATCAGAGCGCGCGCTGACACGGAGTAAAGACTTGTTTATACTCGACGCGTCCGTTTCTTTTACTGTCTATAATCCGCACGTGAGCGAAGGTGCGCGCGGCATAAATGACGCGTTTGGTGTGCAAGACCTTATTTCGCTTGGCTGTGTGCAAGGCTTTTTTTGTAACAGCGCGCGCGGCACCGCATCCGAGGATGAACGACTTCTGACAAGCCGAATCTGTCCGAGTATGTATGTCACCGCACCGGCACGCAGTTTGCGAGTCTAAATTGCAATTCATTGCAAAGATTTTTTTTGTTAAGGATTTGTTTACTGTGTGTGATTCATTTAATGGAAAGCACATTCACTTCTAGTTGTCTTGTTGTTCATTTTAAATAAACGTAGAGCAAGTAGCTAATCAGTGTCTGCTCGTTTATTCAAACTAAGTTGTCCTATATAACAGACGAAGGTCGCAACGTCCCCAAAAACTGCATGTGCACTAGTTTGATAACAAATGCTTCAGAGTTAACATGTTATATATATTGTACTAAAATGTTATGAGTTATATGATGGAAATGTCGGTAATGTATCCTACATAGGCACAGTAAATAAGCCAAAGGTTCTCTGATCAGCTGTTCAGTGTTATTTATTGTGTTGACAAAGTAAGTTAGCACTTTGTAATGTTATAATATCTATGGTTGCACTTTGTTTTATGAGTATGCACATTTTGTGCTTCTGTTTACATTTATTTTATAACTTGAATGTTTAGGAAGAAAAATATACTTTCTACTAACAGTTACATGCAATTTAGATTAGAGATGTTAATAAAGCACCTGTTTGTTACAGTTGTGGTTTGTATTCAACACATGTACAATATTGTACAGTTTGTTCTGCTAAATAAACCATGACAGGAAACATGCTTGGGTCAATTTGTTCTTAAACATTGGTAATACTGCACACATTATTTAAAAATATACCCAGGTACTTAATTACTTGTGTATTTATTTACTTATTATTGAATCGATATCGAAGCTAATAAGTCAATATCGAATCGAATCGAAATCGAATCGAATCGAAGCCTCAAGAATCGAAATCGAATCGAATTGTGAAATTCCTAACAATACCCAGCCCTACCATCTACGACAACAGTGTGTGTGTGTGTGTGTGTGTGTGTGTGTGTGTGTGTGTGTATGTTTGAAAGAGTTATGGTGTGTTCACACCGAACGCGAATAGAGCGTCAAATACGCGCCTATCGCGTCTAGTTAGACGCTTGAACATTTTGAACCCATTCGCGCGTCCGTGTCACTTGCGAATAAAAAAAAACAACACCACAATTTCTTTCTGGCATACGTTTCCGTCATGTCTGAAATAAAAGATATTGCTGCTCTGTACTTGTTGTGGAAGTCCCAAATACGGAGGAAAGCCAAACGCCGACGTGTCTGTGTTCACAGCACCATCCAGAGGCGAACTCAACTCGGTGAATTTCACAGTCTTCTTCAGGAACTGCGCCTGGATGACAGCCGCTTCCAGCGCTATTTGAGGATGACGGGTGCCCAGTTTGATAACCTGCTAGGGTCGCTCAGTTTCAACGGCTCTGGGGTCACTGACAGGATTTCTCGGATGCTCTTCGTTGATTGGCTGGCGCAACAAAGCGTCATGCGAATCTTCCGCTCGAGTTCAAATTTTTCAACTTGCGCGGAAGACGTTCGCGGCAAAACGCATCGCCCAATTCGCGTCATTCGCAACGCCCGGCGCGAATGATGCGTCTATTCGCGTCTTTGCATTGACTTTGTATGTAATCTACTCGCGCAAACGATTAAATTCGCGTTCGGTGTGAACACACCATTAGACTGTTCCCACTCCAGCCTGTGGTGTCTCGTTTCTCAGGAGCTGATTACCCTCCTCCATCCCCAGCTCCTCTCGTTTCTCAGGAGCCGATTACCCTCCTCCCTCCTCAGCTCCTCTCGTTTCTCAGGAGCCGATTACCCTCCTCCATCCCCAGCTCCTCTCGTTTCTCAGGAGCCGATTACCCTCCTCCATCCCCAGCTCCTCTCGTTTCTCAGGAGCCGATTACCCTCCTCCCTCCCCAGCTCCTCTCGTTTCTCAGGAGCCGATTACCCTCCTTCCTCCCCAGCTCCTCTTGTTTCTCAGGAGCCGATTACCCTCCTCCCTCCCCAGCTCCTCTCGTTTCTCAGGAGCCGATTACCCTCCTCCCTCCCCAGCTCCTCTCGTTTCTCAGGAGCCGATTACCCTCCTCCCTCCCCAGCTCCTCTCGTTTCTCAGGAGCCGATTACCCTCCTCCCTCCCCAGCTCCTCTCGTTTCTCAGGAGCTGATTACCCTCCTCCCTCCCCAGCTCTTCTCGTTTCTCAGGAGCTGATTACCCTCCTCCCTCCCCAGCTCCTCTCGTTTCTCAGGAGCTGATTACCCTCCTCCATCCCCAGCTCCTCTCGTTTCTCAGGATCTGATTACCCTCCTCCCTCCCCAGCTCCTCTCGTTTCTCAGGAGCCGATTACCCTCCTCCCTCCCCAGCTCCTCTCGTTTCTCAGGAGCCGATTACCCTCCTCCTTCCCCAGCTCCTCTCGTTTCTCAGGAGCCGATTACCCTCCTCCATCCCCAGCTCCTCTTGTTTCTCAGGAGCCGATTACCCTCCTCCCTCCCCAGCTCCTCTCGTTTCTCAGGAGCTGATTACCCTCCTCTCCCCAGCTCCTCTCGTTTCTCAGGGCTGATTACCCTCCTCCATCCCCAGCTCCTCTCGTTTCTCAGGAGCCGATTACCCTCCTCCATCCCCAGCTCCTCTTGTTTCTCAGGAGCCGATTACCCTCCTCCCTCCCCAGCTCCTCTCGTTTCTCAGGAGCTGATTACCCTCCTCCATCCCCAGCTCCTCTCGTTTCTCAGGAGCCGATTACCCTCCTCCCTCCCCAGCTCCTCTCGTTTCTCAGGAGCTGATTACCCTCCTCCCTCCCCAGCTCCTCTCGTTTCTCAGGAGCCGATTACCCTCCTCCCTCCCCAGCTCCTCTCGTTTCTCAGGAGTTGATTACCCTCCTCCCTCCCCAGCTCTTCTCGTTTCTCAGGAGCTGATTACCCTCCTCCCTCCCCAGCTCCTCTCGTTTCTCAGGAGCTGATTACCCTCCTCCCTCCCCAGCTCCTCTCGTTTCTCAGGAGCCGATTACCCTCCTCCCTCCCAGCTCCTCTCGTTTCTCAGGAGCCGATTACCCTCCTCCCTCCCCAGCTCCTCTCGTTTCTCAGGAGCCGATTACCCTCCTCCTTCCCCAGCTCCTCTCGTTTCTCAGGAGCCGATTACCCTCCTCCATCCCCAGCTCCTCTTGTTTCTCAGGAGCCGATTACCCTCCTCCCTCCCCAGCTCCTCTCGTTTCTCAGGAGCCGATTACCCTCCTCCCTCCCCAGCTCCTCTCGTTTCTCAGGAGCCGATTACCCTCCTCCCTCCCCAGCTCCTCTCGTTTCTCAGGAGCCGATTACCCTCCTCCCTCCCCAGCTCCTCTCGTTTCTCAGAGCTGATTACCCTCCTCCCTCCCAGCTCTTCTCTCGTTTCTCCAGCTCGGTCTCAGACTGATTACCCCTCCTCCCTCCCAGCTCCTCTCGTTTCTCAGGAGCTGATTACCTCCTCCTCCACTCCTCTCGTTCTCAACTTTTACTCGTTTCTCAGGAGCTGATTACCCTCCTCCCTCCCCAGCTCCTCTCGTTTCTCAGGAGCTGATTACCCTCCTCCTCCCCAGCTCCTCTCGTTTCTCAGGAGCCGATTACCCTCCTCTCCTCCCCCTCCCTCTCGTTTCTCAGGAGCTGATTACCCTCCTCCCTCCCCAGCTCCTCTCGTTTCTCAGGAGCCGATTACCCTCCTCCCTCCCCAGCTCCTCTCGTTTCTCAGGAGCTGATTACCCTCCTCCCTCCCCAGCTCCTCTCGTTTCTCAGGAGCGATTACCCTCCTCCCTCCCCAGCTCCTCTCGTTTCTCAGGAGCTGATTACCCTCCTCCCTCCCCAGCTCTCTCGTTTCTCAGGAGCGATTACCCTCCTCCTCCCAGCTCCTCTCGTTTCCAGGAGCTGATTACCCTCCTCCCTCCCCAGCTCCTCTCGTTTCTCAGGAGCTGATTACCCTCCTCCCTCCCCAGCTCCTCTCGTTTCTCAGGAGCTGATTACCTCCTCCTCCCCGTCTCTCGTTTCTCAACGATTCCTCTCCTCCAGCTCCTCTGTTTCTCAGGAGCGATTACCCTCCTCCTCCCCAGCTCCTCTCGTTTCTCAGGAGCTGATTACCCTCCTCCCTCCCCAGCTCCTCTCGTTTCTCAGGAGCTGATTACCCTCCTCCTCCCCCAGCTCCTCTCGTTTCTCAGGAGCCGATTACCCTCCTCCTCCCCAGCTCCTCTCGTTTCTCAGGAGCTGATTACCCTCCTCCTCCCCAGCTCCTCTCGTTTCTCAGGAGCCGATTACCCTCCTCCTCCCCAGCTCTCTCGTTTCTCAGGAGCCGATTACCCTCCTCCCTCCCCAGCTCCTCTCGTTTCTCAGGAGCTGATTACCCTCCTCTCATCCCCAGCTCCTCTCGTTTCTCAGGAGCTGATTACCCTCCTCCTCCCCAGCTCCTCTCGTTTCTCAGGAGCGATTACCCCTCCTCTCTCCCCAGCTCCTCTCGTTTCTCAGGAGCTGATTACCCTCCTCTCTCCCCAGCTCCTCTCGTTTCTCAGGAGCTGATTACCCTCCTCCTCCCCAGCTCCTCTCGTTTCTCAGGAGCGATTACCCTCCTCTCCTCCCAGCTCCTCTCGTTTCTCAGGAGCTGATTACCCTCCTCTCCCCAGCTCTCTCGTTTCTCAGGAGCTGATTACCCTCCTCCCTCCCCAGCTCCTCTCGTTTCTCAGGAGCTGATTACCCTCCTCCCTCCCCAGCTCCTCTCGTTTCTCAGGAGCTGATTACCCTCCTCCTCCCCAGCTCCTCTCGTTTCTCAGGAGCGATTACCCTCCTCCCTCCCCAGCTCCTCTCGTTTCTCAGGAGCTGATTACCCTCCTCCTCTCCCCAGCTCTCTCGTTTTCTCAGGAGCCGATTACTCCCTCCTCCCTCCCAGGACCCTCTCCCAGCTCCTCTCGTTTCTCAGGAGCTGATTACCCTCCTCCTCCCCAGCTCCTCTCGTTTCTCAGGAGCTGATTACCCTCCTCCCTCCCCAGCTCCTCTCGTTTCTCAGGAGCTGATTACCCTCCTCCCTCCCCAGCTCCTCTCGTTTCTCAGGAGCCGATTACCCTCCTCCCTCCCCAGCTCCTCTCGTTTCTCAGGAGCCGATTACCCTCCTCCTTCCCCAGCTCCTCTCGTTTCTCAGGAGCCGATTACCCTCCTCCATCCCCAGCTCCTCTTGTTTCTCAGGAGCCGATTACCCTCCTCCCTCCCCAGCTCCTCTCGTTTCTCAGGAGCTGATTACCCTCCTCTCTCCCCAGCTTCTCTCGTTTCTCAGGAGCTGATTACCCTCCTCCATCCCCAGCTCCTCTCGTTTCTCAGGAGCCGATTACCCTCCTCCATCCCCAGCTCCTCTCGTTTCTCAGGAGCTGATTACCCTCCTCCCTCCCCAGCTCCTCTCGTTTCTCAGGAGCTGATTACCCTCCTCTCTCCCCAGCTCCTCTCGTTTCTCAGGAGCTGATTACCAGTGGTGGAAAGAGTACTGACAAATTGTACTTAAGTAAAAGTATTGCTACTTAAGTAATAATTTACTTGAGTACAAGTAGAAGTACTGAAATATAATATGACTCAAGTAAGAGTAAATAAGTAGTTTGCTTAAAAACTACTCAAGTAACTACGTTACAAAGTACTTTAGTATTTTTCTATTTTTACCCAAAATGGGGAAATGATAGCGAAATGGAGCGCTAAACACTCTCATGTCATCTGTTTCATTCATACTGAAGGCCCAGTACTGATGCATAGAAGTATTAAACTTACACATTTCAGGAAATGCCTTATATTGATATAATAACATGCAAATAGTGATGTTTTGACTGATGAAACATGAAGACAAACACATTATAGCTATAATATATCTGTGTTCATCAAACTATCAGGTATTTTCAAAAGAATGATGTATGTCTTTAAAGGGATAGTTCACCCAAAAATGAAAATTAGCCCATGATTTACTCTCCCTCAAGTCATCCTAGAAGATATGAATTTCTGCTTTCAGTCGAATACAATCAGAGTTATATTAAAAAATGGCCTGGCTCTTCCAAGCTTTATAATGGCAGTGAATGACTGGAGAAAATTTGAAGCCCAAAAAAGTGCATTCATCCATGATAAAAGTGCTCCACATATAGACTACTAGCTTTCTCTGTTGTCAAGAGCAAAATTTTTATTACTAATTTTGAAAATTAAGTCCAAATAAGATCATTTGAATGTTTTGATTTGAATCATTTCATAATTGAAAGCAAAGAAGGTTAAGTGAGAGGTCCGATAAAAAAGGTATGAAAAACAATAAAACAGTATGAATAAAAAATTCCCAGTAAAAAAAAATATTAAGTGGGCTATGGTTAACATGTTAAATTAAATTATCTTTTTTTCGTTGTAGCCTACCGAAAATGTGCTGGGAGCCCACTATTGCTATAGGAACGAACTACACTTTTACATGCATCTGATTGACAGATAAATCATGCGATCTTATTTCAATGTTTTTTCAGCTTTGTACAAAGTTTGCTTCGTATATTTAGTTTAACTGTATTGTTAAAAAGGGCGAGCTTTACTATTAATTGAACTGTGTGCATGTATTACAGACACTTACATTGATCTTGCTCCGTCCATGCAATAACTGCGTCCATGTTACGAGCCGAGCTTTTTTATTTACTTCAACTGCTCAGTGCTCTGGCATTATCAATGGTATGACCCATTTCAGTAGTTGCCATAATTAAATATGAGCAGAATACTCACTTACATTCACTGAAATATTGAAACGTTAGCGCTACTGATTCAAAACACGAGCACCAGTGATTGAATGTCAAAGCGCGGTTTGAACGCCCCGCCCCCCAGCCGAACTGAAAGTTTTGATTGGTTTTGCACCCGAGTCAGACCTGTCTGTTATTGGCTGAACTGCTTCAGATCTGTCTGTTATTGGCTGAACCGCAGGGCTCCACGCAGTAGTATGTTAAGTGTCTGTCAAATGTCAGCTTGCCCTGTTGCTCCGTCTGCACCTTTGTCAAAGTACTTTGTACTTTTTATGAAAAATAAATGTAGAGAAGTTGAATACTTTATTTTTATTTTACTCAAGTAGAGTAAAAGTACCACAATTTAATTTTACTCAAGAAAGTAGAAAAAATCAAAAAATCTACTCAAGTACTGTAACGAAAGTATTTGTAATTAGTTACTTTCCACCACTGCTGATTACCCTCCTCCATCCCCAGCTCCTCTCGTTTCTCAGGAGCTGATTACCCTCCTCCATCCCCAGCTCCTCTCGTTTCTCAGGAGCTGATTACCCTCCTCCCTCCCCAGCTCCTCTCGTTTCTCAGGATCTGATTACCCTCCTCCATCCCCAGCTCCTTTCGTTTCTCAGGAGCTGATTACCCTCCTCCTTCCCCAGCTCTTCTCGTTTCTCAGGAGCTGATTCCCTTCCTTCCTCCCCAGCTCTTCTCGTTTCTCAGGAGCCGATTACCCTCCTCCCTCCCCAGCTCCTCTCGTTTCTCAGGAGCCGATTACCCTCCTTCCTCCCCAGCTCCTCTCGTTTCTCAGGAGCCGATTACCCTCCTCCATCCCCAGCTCCTCTCGTTTCTCAGGAGCTGATTACCCTCCTCCATCCCCAGCTCCTCTCGTTTCTCAGGAGCCGATTACCCTCCTCCCTCCCCAGCTCCTCTCATTTCTCAGGAGCCGATTACCCTCCTCCCTCCCCAGCTCCTCTCGTTTCTCAGGAGCCGATTACCCTCCTCCATCCCCAGCTCCTCTCGTTTCTCAGGAGCTGATTACCCTCCTCCATCCCCAGCTCCTCTCGTTTCTCAGGAGCCGATTACCCTCCTCCCTCCCCAGCTCCTCTCGTTTCTCAGGAGCCGATTACCCTCCTCCATCCCCAGCTCCTCTCGTTTCCAGGAGCCCATTACCCTCCTTCCTCCCCAGCTCCTCTCGTTTCTCAGGAGCCGATTACCCTCCTCCATCCCCAGCTCCTCTCGTTTCTCAGGAGCTGATTACCCTCCTCCATCCCCAGCTCCTCTCGTTTCTCAGGAGCTGATTACCCTCCTCCCTCCCCAGCTCCTCTCGTTTCTCAGGATCTGATTACCCTCCTCCATCCCCAGCTCCTTTCGTTTCTCAGGAGCTGATTACCCTCCTCCTTCCCCAGCTCTTCTCGTTTCTCAGGAGCTGATTCCCTTCCTTCCTCCCCAGCTCTTCTCGTTTCTCAGGAGCCGATTACCCTCCTCCCTCCCCAGCTCCTCTCGTTTCTCAGGAGCCGATTACCCTCCTTCCTCCCCAGCTCCTCTCGTTTCTCAGGAGCCGATTACCCTCCTCCCTCCCCAGCTCCTCTCGTTTCTCAGGAGCCGATTACCCTCCTCCATCCCCAGCTCCTCTCGTTTCTCAGGAGCTGATTACCCTCCTCCATCCCCAGCTCCTCTCGTTTCTCAGGAGCTGATTACCCTCCTCCCTCCCCAGCTCCTCTCGTTTCTCAGGAGCTGATTACCCTCCTCCCTCCCCAGCTCCTCTCGTTTCTCAGGAGCTGATTCCCTTCCTTCCTCCCCAGCTCTTCTCGTTTCTCAGGAGCCGATTACCCTCCTCCATCCCCAGCTCCTCTCGTTTCTCAGGAGCTGATTACCCTCCTCCATCCCCAGCTCCTCTCATTTCTCAGGAGCCGATTACCCTCCTTCCTCCCCAGCTCCTCTTGTTTCTCAGGAGCCGATTACCTTCCTCCATCCCCAGCTCCTCTCGTTTCTCAGGAGCTGATTACCCTCCTCCATCCCCAGCTCCTCTCGTTTCTCAGGAGCTGATTACCCTCCTCCATCCCCAGCTCCTCTCGTTTCTCAGGAGCCGATTACCTTCCTCCATCCCCAGCTCCTCTCATTTCTCAGGAGCCGATTACCCTCCTCCATCCCCAGCTCCTCTCGTTTCTCAGGAGCTGATTACCCTCCTCCATCCCCAGCTCCTCTCGTTTCTCAGGAGCCGATTACCCTCCTCCCTCCCCAGCTCCTCTCGTTTCTCAGAGCCGATTACCCTCCTCCATCCCCAGCTCCTCTCGTTTCTCAGGAGCCCATTACCCTCCTTCCTCCCAGCTCCTCTTCGTTTCTCAGGAGCCGATTACCCTCCTCCATCCCCAGCTCCTCTCGTTTCTCAGGAGCTGATTACCCTCCTCCATCCCCAGCTCCTCTCGTTTCTCAGGAGCTGATTACCCTCCTCCCTCCCCAGCTCCTCTCGTTTCTCAGGATCTGATTACCCTCCTCCATCCCCAGCTCCTTTCGTTTCTCAGGAGCTGATTACCCTCCTCCTTCCCCAGCTCTTCTCGTTTCTCAGGAGCTGATTCCCTTCCTTCCTCCCCAGCTCTTCTCGTTTCTCAGGAGCCGATTACCCTCCTCCCTCCCCAGCTCCTCTCGTTTCTCAGGAGCCGATTACCCTCCTTCCTCCCCAGCTCCTCTCGTTTCTCAGGAGCGATTACCCTCCTCCCCCCCAGCTCCTCTCGTTTCTCAGGAGCCGATTACCCTCCTCCATCCCCAGCTCCTCTCGTTTCTCAGGAGCTGATTACCCTCCAACATCCCCAGCTCCTCTCGTTTCTCAGGAGCTGATTACCCTCCTCCCTCCCCAGCTCCTCTCGTTTCTCAGGAGCTGATTACCCTCCTCCCTCCCCAGCTCCTCTCGTTTCTCAGGAGCTGATTCCCTTCCTTCCTCCCCAGCTCTTCTCGTTTCTCAGGAGCCGATTACCCTCCTCCATCCCCAGCTCCTCTCGATTCTCAGGAGCTGATTACCTCCTCCATCCCCAGCTCCTCTCATTTCTCAGGAGCCGATTACCCTCCTTCCTCCCCAGCTCCTCTTGTTTCTCAGGAGCCGATTACCTTCCTCCATCCCCAGCTCCTCTCGTTTCTCAGGAGCTGATTACCCTCCTCCATCCCCAGCTCCTCTCGTTTCTCAGGAGCTGATTACCCTCCTCCATCCCCAGCTCCTCTCGTTTCTCAGGAGCCGATTACCTTCCTCCATCCCCAGCTCCTCTCGTTTCTCAGGATCTGATTACCCTCCTCCATCCTCTCGTTTCTCAGGAGCTGACTGTCAATGGTATCTGATGATAGTGGTACTGACAGAAATTGAGTTATTAAACACTGATCTGTGTGTGTGTGATGGATGGAGTTATTAACCGCTGATCTGTGTGTGTGTGTGTGTGTGTGTGTGTGTGTGTGTGTGTGTGTGTGTGTTGTGTTCCTCAGGAGCACCGAACACCGCTGAGCTGAAGATCTGTCGTGTCAACAGGAACTCTGGCGGCTGCCGAGGGGGAGACGAGATCTTCCTACTGTGTGACAAAGTGCAGAAAGGTGCGGGTTATTGATTTATTGTGTTATTTTAGTATCATTAATATAGTTTTAATTTAGTAAAAAAAAAAAAAATTCACATAGATGAATTTTTATGATGGATAGATGCATGTTTTTGAGCTTTAATCTGTTTGTTGCAATCCACTGCCATTATAAAGCTTGTAAGAGTCAGGACATGTTTAATATAACTGTGATAGTGTTCGTCTGAGAGAAGAATGTCAGATACACTAGGATGAGGGCGAGTAAATCATGGGCTGATTTTCGTTTGAATTTGATTTGATTTGATTTTTTGATTTGTTTTTCATCCTGTGCTCTTCCCTTCAGAGGACATTGAGGTGCGTTTCTTCCGGGACTCGTGGGAGAGCAAGGGCTCGTTCTCTCAGGCTGATGTTCATCGTCAGGTGGCCATCGTGTTTCGCACGCCCCCATACCAGGACACGAACCTGTCTGAGCCGGTGCGGGTGAAGATGCAGCTCCGCCGGCCCTCAGACCGCGAGGTCAGCGAGCCCATGGACTTCCAGTACCTGCCGGCCGACCCGGGTGAGGCCATGTGCTCTTTCATGCGGAAGCTTGTTCAGGCCACAGAATACCAAATCAAAAAGCTCTTTTCTACTGTTTATCTCTCAGTTATGACTTTTTTTCCCACTGTTGCGAGTTAGGAAAACATTTGAATTGCGAGATAAAAAGTTGAAATTAACTTTTTAATTGCAGGTTTATATATAAATTATTATATCTTATAAACTCACAATTGCGAAAAAAGGTCAGAATTGCGAGATATAAACTTACAATTGCCAAAGATGGTCAGAATTGTGAGATGTAAACTTATAATTGCCAAAAATTGTCAGAATTCCGAGATATAAACTCGCAAATGCCAAAAATGGACAGAATTGTGAGATATAAACTCACAACTGAGAAAAATTGTCAGAATTGCAATTGCAAAAAAAGTTCAGAACTGCGAGATATAAACTCGCAATTGCGAACAATTTTCAGAATTCCGAGATATAAACTCGCAATTGCCAAAAATGGACAGAATTGCGAGATATAAACTCACAACTGAGAAAAATTGTCAGAATTGCAATTGCAAAAAAAAGTTCAGAACTGCGAGATATAAACTCGCAATTGCGAACAATTTTCAATATTGTGAGATATAAACTCGTAATTGCGGGAAAAATGGTCAGAAAAAAAGTCAGAATTGCGAGATATAGACTCACAATTGCGAGAGAGAAAAAAGGTTTCAGAATTAGAATGAAAAACTATTTTCAGAATTATGAGATATAAATTCGCAATTGCGAACAAAATGGTCAGAAAAAAAGGTCAGAATTGCGAGATATAAACTTGCAATTGCCAAAAATGTTCAGAATTGCGAGATATAAACTCACAATTGAGAATTTTTCAGAATTGTGAACTATAAACTCCTAATTGCGGGAAAATTTTTCAGAATTGCAAGATATAAACTCGTAATTGCAAAAAAGGTCAGAATTGCGAGATATAAACTCACCTAATTAACCCTAAAATTCGTAATTGCGAGAGAAAAAAAAAGGTCAGAATTACGGAACTGCAAATTGCGAATAAAGGTCAGAATTGCAAGATATAAACTCGCAAATGGCAAAAAAAAGTCAGAATTGCGAGATATAAACTCGCAAATTGCAAAAAAAAGTCAATTGCGTGATATAAATTCGCAAATTGCGAAAAAAAGTCAATTGCAAGATATAAATTCGCAAATTGCGAAAAAAGGTCAGAATTGCAAGATATAAACTTGCAAATTGCAAAAAAAAGTCATAATTGCGAGATATAAATTGGCAATTGCAGAAAAAAGTCAGAATTATTGAAATTGAGAATAAAAGGTCAGAATTGCGAGATATTAATATTTTTAACGCAAAATAAAATCAGAATTGTGAGATTAAATTACTTTTTACACAATTACTTTTTTATATTTGATTCTATGGCAGAAACAAGCTTGCGTAAATTTACACAAGGCATTGACGTTATCAGACTAGTAGTGCTCATGTTGTTGGTCGGTTCTGTCTCTGGTTCCGGTGTTAAACGACAGACGAGCACAGGCTGATGGAGAAGCGTAAGAGGACGGAGGGGATGCTGCAGAATCTCAAACTCGGCATGACCTCAGGTGTGTGTGTATCAGAACAACTCATTTTATGGTGTCAGAGGTCAGTTTTGCAGTGAACGTGTGTGTTTTATGTGCAGGATCCTCCGTGCCGACAGACAGGCGGCCGTTCAGTACAGCCAAACGAACCCTAGCCGTGCCCAAACCCACAGCCACCAGTCTCACTCCAGGTAACCAGTTACACACCAGTCTCACTCCAGTTACACACCAGTCTCACTCCAGGTAACCAGTTACACACCAGTCTCACTCCAGTTACACACCAGTCTAACTCCAGGTAACCAGGTACACACCAGTCTCACTCCAGTTACACACCAGTCTTACTCCAGTTACACACCAGTCTCACTCCAGGTAACCAGTTACACACCAGTCTCACTCCAGTTACACACCAGTCTTACTCCAGTTACACACCAGTCTCACTCCAGGTAACCAGGTACACACCAGTCTCACTCCAGTTACACACCAGTCTCACTCCAGTTACACACCAGTCTCACTCCAGTTACACACCAGTCTTACTCCAGTTACACACCAGTCTCACTCCAGGTAACCAGTTACACACCAGTCTCACTCCAGTTACACACCAGTCTCACTCCAGTTACACACCAGTCTCACTCCAGGTAACCAGGTACACACCAGGTAACCAGTTACACACCAGTCTCACTCCAGGTAACCAGGTACACACCAGTCTCACTCCAGTTACACACCAGTCTCACTCCAGTTACACACCAGTCTCACTCCAGGTAACCAGTTACACACCAGTCTCACTCCAGTTACACACCAGTCTCACTCCAGGTAACCAGGTACACACCAGGTAACCAGTTACACACCATTCTCACTCCAGTTACACACCAGTCTCACTCCAGGTAACCAGGTACACACCAGTCTCACTCCAGGTAACCAGTTACACACCAGTCTCACTCCAGTTACACACCAGTCTCACTCCAGTTACACACCAGTCTCACTCCAGTTACACACCAGTCTCACTCCAGGTAACCAGTTATACACCAGTTACACACCAGTCTCACTCCAGGTAACCAGTTACACACCAGTCTGACTCCAGGTAACCGGTTACACACCAGTTACACTCCAGGTAACCAGTTACACACCAGTTATATACCAGTTACACACCAGTCTCACTCCAGGTAACCAGTTACACACCAGTTACACACCAGTCTCACTCCAGGTAACCAGTTACACACCAGTTACACCCCAGTTACACACCAATTATATACCAGTTACACACCAGTCTCACTCCAGGTAACCGGTTACACACCAGTTACACTCCAGGTAACCAGTTACACACCAGTTATATACCAGTTACACATCAGTCTCACTCCAGGTAACCAGTTACCCACCAGTTACACACCAGTCTCACTCCAGGTAACCAGTTACACACCAGTCTCACTCCAGTCTCACTCCAGGTAACCAATTACACACCAGTCTCACTCCAGGTAACCAGTTACACACCAGTTACACCCCAGTTACACACCAATTATATACCAGTTACACACCAGTTACACCCCAGTTACACACCAGTTATATACCAGTTACACACCAGTCTCACTCCAGGTAACCAGTTACACACCAGTCTCACTCCAGGTAACCAGTTACACACCAGTCTCACTCCAGGTAACCAGTTACACACCAGTCTCACTCCAGTTATACACCAGTTACACACCAGTCTCACTCCAGGTAACCAGTTACGCACCAGTCTCACTTCAGGTAACCAGTTACACACCAGTCTCACTCCAGTTACACACCAGTCTCACTCGAGGTAACCAGTTACACACCAGTTACACACCAGTTATACACCAGTTACACACCAGTTACACACCAGTTATATACCAGTTACACACCAGTTACACACCAGTTATATACCAGTTACACACCAGTTACACACCAGTCTCACTCCATGTAACCAGTTAAACACCAGTTACACACCAGTCTCACTCCAGGTCAAGTCAAGTCAAGTCACCTTTATTTATATAGCGCTTTTACAATACAAATTGTTTCAAAGCAGCTTTACAGAGATAACAGGAAAACAATGTTGTAATAGTATTGTTCAATTGAAAATTAAATGTCCCCAACTAAGCAAGCCAAAAGGCGAAGGCAACAGTGGCAAGGAACCAAAACTCCATCAGGTGACAGAATGGAGAAAAAAACCTTGGGAGAACCCAGGCTCAGTCGGGGGGCCAGTCCTCCTTTGGCCAACGAAACAGTGTATGATTATGAGTTAGGCAGCATAATGTCAGGAGTCAGATGGGATCAGAACTTTCACAATATTATCCAGTTCATCTGGTTGGGTTGGGTCATCCGGCCGGTGAGGAGATGAGTGTGGTGAGGTGTCCATGGGCCTTCACAGCCCTGATAATGCGTGTCGTCGTGTCCATGTGATGGTCCTTCATCAGATCTGGATATGCCCTGGATCCGGCGGTCTGCGGTAAACCTCGGGATAAACAGAGAGACTAATATTAGCGTAGACGCCATCCTTCTTATGATGTACAAAGTACATCAGGAATTATGGGAAGTGTTCCCGGTTCCGGCTGATCTAATCTATGCAGCCTAACATTGAATTATAGAAATCTATAATGTGTTATGTGTATGCTAAGCCAAAGAGATGTGTTTATAGTCTAGATTTAAACTGACAGACTGTATCTGCTTCCCGGACCGTGTTAGGAAGATTGTTCCAAAGTTTTGGTGCTAAATAGGAAAAGGATCTACCGCCAGAAGTCGATTTTGATATTCTAGGTATTATCAACTGGCCAGAATTTTGAGATCGCAATAGACGTGAAGGACTATAATGCGTTAAGAGCTCGCTCAAGTACTGGGGAGCTAAACCATTTAGTGCTTTGTAAGTAATCAGCAATATTTTAAAATTTATACGATGTTTAACAGGCAGCCAATGCAGTGTTGACAGAACCGGGCTAATATGGTCATACTTCCTTGTTCTGGTAAGAACTCTAGCGGCTGCGTTTTGAACTAGCTGTAGTTTGTTTAATAAGCGTGCAGGGCAACCACCCAGTAGAGCATTACAATAATCTAGCCTTGAGGTCATGAAAGCATGAACTAATTGTTCCGCATTTGTCAGTGAGAGCATATGACGTAATTTAGATATATTTTTAAGATGGAAAAATGCGGTTTTACAGATACTAGACACGTGACTTTCAAATGAAAGATTGGTATCAAAGAGCACACCCAGGTTCCTAACTGACGACGAAGACTTAACAGAGCAGCCATTAAGTGTTAGACAGTATTCTAGGTTATTAGGTGAGGAAGTTTTTTGTCCAATGATTAGAATCTCTGTTTTTTCAGAATTTAGTAATAGGAAATTACTGGTCATCCAATTCTTTATATCAGCTATGCATTCCGTTAATTTTGTGAATTGGTAAGTTTCGTTAGGTTTTGAAGAAATATACAGCTGAGTATCATCAGCATAACAGTGAAAGCTAATTCCATATTTCCTAATTATATCTCCTAATGGTAGCATGTACAGAGTGAACAGCAGCGGTCCTAGTACTGAGCCTTGTGGTACGCCATACTGAACTTGTGATCGATAAGACATCTCTTCGTTTACTGCTACAAACTGAAAACGGTCAGATAAGTATGATTTAAACCATGCTAGTGCAATTCCGCTAATGCCAACATAGTTTTCTAGTCTATTTAAAAGAATGTTGTGGTCGATAGTATCAAATGCAGCACTAAGATCAAGTAACACTAATAGAGAGATACAACCACGATCGGATGATAGGAGCAAATCATTTGTGACTTTAATGAGAGCAGTCTCAGTACTATGGTACGGTCTAAATCCGGACTGAAAATCCTCGCAGATATTATTTCTTTCTAAAAAGGAACACAGTTGTGAGGATACTGCTTTTTCTAGTATCTTTGACAGAAAAGGCAGATTCGAGATTGGCCTGTAATTGACTAATTCTGTAGGATCAAGCCGCGTTTTTTTAACAAGCGGTTTAATCATAGCCAACTTAAAGGTTTTTGGTACGTATCCTAATGACAAAGATGAATTAATGATATCTAGAAGAGGATCTATGACCTCTGGAAGCATCTCTTTCAATAGTTTAGTCGGTATAGGGTCTAGCATACAAGTTGTCGATTTGGATGAATTAACAATTTTGCTAAATTCTTCCTCTCCTATAGCAACAAATGAATCAAAATGCTCCTCACGGAGACTACAATATACTCCCTGATGCGATACTGTAGTAGACGGTTGCATAGTTATAATTTTGTCCCTGATATTATCAATCTTATAAGTGAAGAAGTTCATAAAGTCATTACTGCTGTGTTTCTTGGAAACTTCTGGGCTTGAAGCTTTCTTTTTCGTTAGTTTAGTCACTTGTTCAAATAAATACCTAGGATTATGTTTATTTTCTTCTAATAGGGTTGAAAAATAATTAGTTCTAGCATCTTTTAAGGCCTCTCTGTAAGCAATCGAGCTCTCCTTCCATGAAATCCGAAATACCTCTAGTTTTGTTTTCTTCCAGTTTCGCTCCATTTTTCTGGCTGCTCTCTTAAGGGCCCGGGTGTGCTCTTTGTACCACGGCGTTGGACTATTTTCTTTAATCTTCTTTAAGCGCAGCGGAGCAACTGTGTCTAAAGTGCTGGAAAAGAGAGAGTTAAAAGTTTCTGTTGCAATATCAAGTTCTTCTAAGCTACTGTATCTGGGATGCTGAGATTATGAAACTGATTTGGAAGATTATTGATAAAGCAATCTTTAGTGGCAGAAGTGATAGGTCTAACATATTTATAACACGGAGTCGGCTTTGCAGCCTTGGCTAAATGTAATTTACACGAGACTAGATAATGATCGGAGATGTCGTTGCTCTGCTGCAGAATTTCAACGCCATCATCATCTATTCCATGTGATAATATTAGATCAAGAGTATGATTACGACAATGAGTAGGTCCTGACACGTGTTGTCTCACTCCAATTGAGTTTATAATGTCTTTAAATGCCAATCCCAATGCATCTTTTTCATTATCTACATGTATATTAAAATCACCAACAATTAGGACTTTATCTGCAGCCAATATTAATTCTGACAGAAAGTCAGCAAATTCTTTGATAAAATCTTTATGGTGCCCTGGTGGCCTGTATACAGTAGCCAGCAGAATTCTCAAACGTGATTTATTGTTTACACTATACATTTTTACATTAAGCACCAACACTTCAAAAGAAGTATATTTAAAACTAGATTTCTTAGTGGTTTTGAGAATATTACTATAAATTACAGCAACACCTCCCCCTTTGCCTTTCGGACGAGGCTCATGTTTATAACAATAATCTTGCGGAGTGGACTCATTTAAAGTAATGTAATCGTTTGGTTTTAGCCAGGTTTCTGTCAAACACAGCACATCTAGGTTATAGTCTTTAATCTTATCATTAACTATGAGCGATTTTGAATTAAGGGATCGAATATTCAGCAACCCAAGCTTTATCGTTTGCTCATCTGTATTATATCTGTTTTTTATTTGTTGAACATCAATTAGATTTTTAACTTTAGAAAGGTTTGGCAGTTTTTTGGATTTCCAAATTCGGGGAACAGACACAGTCTCTATATGATGATATCTAGGTGAAAGAGTCTCTATGTGATGGGATTTATCTGACCTTGGTGACGTGAGGCCGCTAGCAGACGGTCGGTTTAGCCAGTTTGTCTGCTTCCTGACCTGAGCCCCAGATTGTCATGTTTTATCTCTAAGACTATGAGCCAAATTACTAGAGAGAAGAGCAGCACCATCCCAGGTGGGATGAATACCATCTCTTTTCAACAGGTCAGGCTTGCCCCAAAAACTTTTCCAATTGTCTATGAATTCTATATTATGTTGCGGACACCAATTAGACAACCAGCCATTGAGTGAACACAATCTACTAACTATCTCATCACTCCTTCGAACAGGAAGGGGGCCAGAGCAGATTACAGTGCCTGACATCGTACTTGCGAGTTCAAACACCTCTTTAATATTAATTTTGGTGATCTCCGACTGGCGAAGTCGAACATCATTAGTGCCGACGTGAATAACAATCTTAGAGAATTTACGATTAGCATTAGCCAGCACTTTTAAATTTGCTTTGATGTCAGGCGCTCTGGCTCCCGGCAAACATGTGACTATGGTGGCTGGTGTCTCTATTTTCACGTTCCGTGTAATAGAATCGCCAATTACCAGGGCACAATCAACAGCATTCTCAGTGGGTGTTTCACTGAGAGGGGCAAATCGATTTGTTATGGTAACCGGAACAGAAGAGTGGTTTTTTGATCCGCGACTAGAGCGATTTCTCACCGTCACCCATCTGCCTGGCTGCACAGGCAATAACTCAGCCGGAACCGAATCATGTAAATGGTTCACTATGCTAGGCGCATCCAAAGTAGTATCTAAAGCTCGAGCACACTTACTATCCTCAATTAAAGTTTGGATGCGTGTCTCTAATTCTGAAATCTTCTCCGTCAGCCTGACTGTCTCCTTGCATTTATCACATATAAACCCTATGCCGACGGGAAGGCTATGGTAAACATATGGCATGATGTGCAAGTGACAATAACAGGACAAGACATTACTCACCGTGTTTGTTGACTGATTCTTACTCACCTGGGCTTTTTATGGACTCAGATGCGCGGGCAAGCACGAGAAAAATAAATAAATAACTGAGCGCACGGGTGGCGCCTTAACAGGCTAGCGAGATACTAGCGTGTTGTGCTAACAATAACGGAAGCTAGCGATGTTAGGTTAATTTGTTAGGTAAACTGTAATTAGTAGTATAAACAACTAGAAATGATAGGTAACCAGTTATACACCGGTCTCACTCCAGGTAACCAGTTACACACCAGTTACACACCAGTCTCACTCCAGGTAACCAGTTACACACCAGTTACACACCAGTCTCACTCCAGTTATACACCAGTTACACACCAGTCTCACTCCAGGTAACCAGTTACACACCAGTCTCACTCCAGGTAACCAGTTACACACCAGTTACACACCAGTTACACACCAGTTACACACCAGTTACACCCCAGTTCACACCAATTATATACCAGTTACACACCAGTTACACCCCAGTTACACACCAGTTATATACCAGTTACACACCAGTCTCACTCCAGGTAATCAGTTACACACCAGTCTCACTCCAGTTACACACCAGTCTCACTCCAGGTAACCAGTTACACACCAGTCTCACTCCAGGTAATCAGTTACACACCAGTTACATACCAGTCTCACTCCAGTTACACACCAGTCTCACTCCAGGTAACCAGTTACACACCAGTCTCACTCCAGGTAACCAGTTACACACCAGTCTCACTCCAGGTAACCAGTTACACACCAGTCTCACTCCAGGTAACCAGTTACACACCAGTTACACACCAGTTACACACCAGTTATATACCAGTTACACACCAGTCTCACTCCAGGTAATCAGTTACACACCAGTTACATACCAGTCTCACTCCAGTTACACACCAGTCTCACTCCAGGTAACCAGTTACACACCAGTCTCACTCCAGGTAACCAGTTACACACCAGTTACACACCAGTCGCACTCCAGTTACACACCAGTCTCACTCCAGGTAATCAGTTACACACCAGTTACACACCAGTCTCACTCCAGGTAACCAGTTACACACCAGTTACACACCAGTCTCACTCCAGGTAACCAGTTACACACCAGTCTCACTCCAGGTAACCAGTTACACACCAGTTACACACCAGTCTCACTCCAGGTAATCAGATACACACCAGTTACACACCAGTTACACACCAGTCTCACTCCAGTTATACACCAGTTACACACCAGTCTCACTCCAGGTAACCAGTTACACACCAGTCTCACTTCAGGTAACCAGTTACACACCAGTTACACACCAGTTACACCCCAGTTACACACCAATTATATACCAGTTACACACCAGTTACACCCCAGTTACACACCAGTTATATACCAGTTACACACCAGTCTCACTCCAGGTAATCAGTTACACACCAGTTACATACCAGTCTCACTCCAGTTACACACCAGTCTCACTCCAGGTAACCAAGTTACATACCAGTCTCACTCCAGTTACACACCAGTCTCACTCCAGGTAACCAGTTACACACCAGTCTCACTCCAGGTAATCAGTTACACACCAGTTACATACCAGTCTCACTCCAGTTACACACCAGTCTCACTCCAGGTAACCAGTTACACACCAGTCGCACTCCAGTTACACACCAGTCTCACTCCAGGTAATCAGTTACACACCAGTTACACACCAGTCTCACTCCAGGTAACCAGTTACACACCAGTTACACACCAGTCTCACTCCAGGTAACCAGTTACACACCAGTCTCACTCCAGGTAACCAGTTACACACCAGTTACACACCAGTCTCACTCCAGGTAATCAGTTACACACCAGTTACACACCAGTCTCACTCCAGTTATACACCAGTTACACACCAGTCTCACTCCAGGTAACCAGTTACACACCAGTCTCACTCCAGGTAACCAGTTGCACACCAGTTACACCCCAGTTACACCCCAGTTACACACCAATTATATACCAGTTACACACCAGTTACACCCCAGTTACACACCAGTCTCACTCCAGGTAATCAGTTACACACCAGTTACATACCAGTCTCACTCCAGTTACACACCAGTCTCACTCCAGGTAATCAGTTACACACCAGTTACATACCAGTCTCACTCCAGTTACACACCAGTCTCACTCCAGGTAATCAGTTACACACCAGTCTCACTCCAGTTATACACCAGTTACACACCAGTCTCACTCCAGGTAACCAGTTACACACCAGTCTCACTCCAGGTAACCAGTTACACACCAGTTACACCCCAGTTACACACCAATTATATACCAGTTACACACCAGTTGCACCCCAGTTACACACCAGTCTCACTCCAGGTAATCAGTTACACACCAGTTACATACCAGTCTCACTCCAGTTACACACCAGTCTCACTCCAGGTAGTCAAGTCAAGTCACCTTTATTTATATAGCGCTTTTTACAATACAAATTGTTTCAAAGCAGCTTTACAGAGATAACAGGAAAACAATGTTGTAATAGTATTGTTCAATTGAAAATTAAATGTCCCCAACTAAGCAAGCCAAAAGGCGAAGGCAACAGTGGCAAGGAACCAAAACTCCATCAGGTGACAGAATGGAGAAAAAAACCTTGGGAGAACCCAGGCTCAGTCGGGGGGCCAGTCCTCCTTTGGCCAACGAATGAACAGTGTATGATTATGAGTTAGGCAGCATAATGTCAGGAGTCAGATGGGATCAGAACTTTCACGATATTATCCAGTTCATCTGGTTGGGTAGGGTCATCCGGCCGGTGAGGAGATGAGTGGTGAGGTGTCCATGGACCTTCACAGCCCTGATAATGCGTGTCGACGTGTCCATGTGATGGTCCTTCATCAGATCTGGATATGCCCTGGATCCGGCGGTCTGCGGTAAACCTCGGGATAAACAGAGAGACTAATATTAGCGTAGACGCCATCCTTCTTATGATGTACAAAGTACATCAGGAATTATGGGAAGTGTTCCCGGTTCCGGCTGATCTAATCTATGCAGCCTAACATTGAATTATAGAAATCTATAATGTGTTATGTGTATGCTAAGCCAAAGAGATGTGTTTTTAGTCTAGATTTAAACTGACAGACTGTATCTGCTCCCCGGACCGTGTTAGGAAGATTGTTCCAAAGTTTTGGTGCTAAATAGGAAAAGGATCTACCGCCAGCAGTCGATTTTGATATTCTAGGTATTATCAACTGGCCAGAATTTTGAGATCGCAATAGACGTGAAGGACTATAATGCGTTAAGAGCTCGCTCAAGTACTGGGGAGCTAAACCATTTAGTGCTTTGTAAGTAATCAGCAATATTTTAAAATTTATACGATGTTTAATAGGCAGCCAATGCAGTGTTGACAGAACCGGGCTAATATGGTCATACTTCCTGGTTCTGGTAAGAACTCTAGCGGCTGCATTTTGAACTAGCTGTAGTTTGTTTAATAAGCGTGCAGGGCAACCACCCAGTAGAGCATTACAATAATCTAGCCTTGAGGTCATGAACGCATGAACTAATTGTTCCGCATTTGTCAGTGAGAGCATATGACGTAATTTAGATATATTTTTAAGATGGAAAAATGCGGTTTTACAGATACTAGACACGTGACTTTCAAATGAAAGATTGGTATCAAAGAGCACACCCAGGTTCCTAACTGACGTCGAAGACTTAACAGAGCAGCCATCAAGTGTTAGACAGTATTCTAGGTTATTAGGTGAGGAAGTTTTTTGTCCAATGATTAGAATCTCTGTTTTTTCAGAATTTAGTAATAGGAAATTACTGGTCATCCAATTTTTTATATCAGCTATGCATTCCGTTAATTTTGTGAATTGGTAAGTTTCGTTAGGTTTTGAAGAAATATACAGCTGAGTATCATCAGCATAACAGTGAAAGCTAATTCCATATTTCCTAATTATATCTCCTAATGGTAGCATGTACAGAGTGAAGAGCAGCGGTCCTAGTACTGAGCCTTGTGGTACGCCATACTGAACTTGTGATCGATAAGACATCTCTTCATTTACTGCTACAAACTGATATCGGTCAGATACGTATGATTTAAACCATGCTAGTGCAATTCCGCTAATGCCAACATAGTTTTCTAGTCTATTTAAAAGAATGTTGTGGTCGATAGTATCAAATGCAGCACTAAGATCAAGTAACACTAATAGAGAGATACAACCACGATCGGATGATAGGAGCAAATCATTTGTGACTTTAATGAGAGCAGTCTCAGTACTATGGTACGGTCTAAATCCGGACTGAAAATCCTCGCAGATATTATTTCTTTCTAAAAAGGAACACAGTTGTGAGGATACTGCTTTTTCTAGTATCTTTGACAGAAAAGGCAGATTCGAGATCGGCCTGTAATTGACTAATTTTGTAGGATCAAGTTGTGGTTTTTTAACAAGCGGTTTAATCATAGCCAACTTAAAGGTTTTTGGTACGTATCCTAATGACAAAGATGAATTAATGATATCTAGAAGAGGATCTATGACCTCTGGAAGCATCTCTTTCAGTAGCTTAATCGGTATAGGGTCTAGCATACAAGTTGTCGATTTAGATGAATTAACAATTTTGCAAAATTCTTCCTCTCCTATAGCAACAAATGAATCAAAATGTTCCTCACAGAGACTACAATATACTCCCTGATGCGATACTGTAGTAGACGGTTGCATAGTTATAATTTTGTCCCTGATATTATCAATCTTATAAGTGAAGAAGTTCATAAAGTCATTACTGCTGTGTTTCTTATAAACTTCTGGGCTTGAAGCTTTCTTTTTCGTTAGTTTAGTCACTTGTTCAAATAAATACCTAGGATTATGTTTATTTTCTTCTAATAGGGTTGAAAAATAATTAGTTCTAGCATCTTTTAAGGCCTCTCTGTAAGCAATCGAGCTCTCCTTCCATGAAATCCGAAATACCTCTAGTTTTGTTTTCTTCCAGTTTCGCTCCATTTTTCTGGCTGCTCTCTTAAGGGCCCGGGTGTGCTCATTGTACCACGGCGTTGGACTATTTTCTTTGATCTTCTTTAAGCGCAGCGGAGCAACTGTGTCTAAAGTGCTGGAAAAGAGAGAGTTAAAAGTTTCTGTTGCAATATCAAGTTCTTCTAAGCTATCTGGGATGCTGAGATTATGAAACTGATTTGGAAGATTATTGATAAAGCAATCTTTAGTGGCAGAAGTGATAGGTCTAACATATTTATAACATGGAGTCGGCTTTGCAGCCTTGGCTAAATGTAATTTACACGAGACTAGATAGTGATCGGAGATGTCGTCGCTCTGCTGCAGAATTTCAACGCCATCAACATCTATTCCATGTGATAATATTAGATCAAGAGTATGATTACGACAATGAGTAGGTCCTGACACGTGTTGTCTCACTCCAATTGAGTTTATAATGTCTTTAAATGCCAATCCCAATGCATCTTTTTCATTATCTACATGTATATTAAAATCACCAACAATTAGGACTTTATCTGCAGCCAATACTAACTCTGATAGAAAGTCAGCAAATTCTTTGATAAAATCTTTATGGTGCCCTGGTGGCCTGTATACAGTAGCCAGCAGAATTCTCAAACGTGATTTATTGTTTACACTATAAATTTTTACATTAAGCACCAACACTTCAAAAGAAGTATATTTAAAACTAGATTTCTTAGTGGTTTTCAGAATATTACTATAAATTACAGCAACACCTCCCCCTTTGCCTTTCGGGCGAGGCTCATGTTTATAACAATAATCTTGCGGGGTGGACTCATTTAAAGTAATGTAATCGTTTGGTTTTAGCCAGGTTTCTGTCAAACACAGCACATCTAGGTTATAGTCTTTAATCTTATCAATAACTATGAGCGATTTTGAATTAAGGGATCGAATATTCAGCAACCCAAGCTTTATCGTTTGCTCATCTGTATTATATCTGTTTTTTATTTGTTGAACATCAATTATATTTTTAACCTTAGAAAGGTTTGGCAGTTTTTTGGATTTCCAAATTCGGGGAACAGACACAGTCTCTATAGGATGATATCTAGGTGAAAGAGTCTCTATGTGATGAGATTTATCTGACCTTGGTGACGTGAGGCCGCTAGCAGACGGTCGGTTTAGCCAGTCTGTCTGCTTCCTGACCTGAGCCCCAGATTGTCATGTTTTATCTCTAAGACTATGAGCCAAATTACTAGAGAGAAGAGCAGCACCATCCCAGGTGGGATGAATACCATCTCTTTTCAACAGGTCAGGCTTGCCCCAAAAACTTT
The DNA here is from genome assembly GCA_036326025.1 of Chrosomus eos. Taxonomy (NCBI): domain Eukaryota; kingdom Metazoa; phylum Chordata; class Actinopteri; order Cypriniformes; family Leuciscidae; genus Chrosomus; species Chrosomus eos. Next base: position 2,399,761 of record CM070818.1, on the reverse strand, counting down.
TCCAATTGTCTATGAATTCTATATTATGTTGCGGACACCAATTAGACAACCAGCCATTGAGTGAACACAATCTACTAACTATCTCATCACTCCTTCGAACAGGAAGGGGCCAGAGCAGATTACAGTGCCTGACATCGTACTTGCGAGTTCAAACACCTCTTTAATATTAATTTTGGTGATCTCCGACTGGCGAAGTCGAACATCATTAGTGCCGACGTGAATAACAATCTTAGAGAATTTACGATTAGCATTAGCCAGCACTTTTAAATTTGATTTGATGTCAGGCGCTCTGGCTCCCGGCAAACATGTGACTATGGTGGCTGGTGTCTCTATTTTCACGTTCCGTGTAATAGAATCGCCAATTACCAGGGCACAATCAACAGCATTCTCAGTGGGTGTTTCACTGAGAGGGGCAAATCGATTTGTTATGGTAACCGGAACAGAAGAGTGGTTTTTTGATCCGCGACTAGAGCGATTTCTCACCGACACCCATCTGCCTGGCTGCACAGGCAATAACTCAGCCGGAACCGAATCATGTAAATGGTTCACTATGCTAGGCGCATCCAAAGTAGTATCTAAAGCTCGAGCACACTTACTATCCTCAATTAAAGTTTGGATGCGTGTCTCTAATTCTGAAATCTTCTCCGTCAGCCTGACTGTCTCCTTGCATTTATCACATATAAACCCTATGCCGACGGGGAAGGCTATGGTAAACATATGGCATGATGTGCAAGTGACAATAACAGGACAAGACATTACTCACCGTGTTTGTTGACTGATTCTTACTCACCTGGGCTTTTTATGAACTCAGATGTGCGGGCGCGCACGAGAAAAATAAATAAATAACTGAGCGCACGGGGGGCGCCTTAACAGGCTAGCGAGATACTAGCGTGTTGTGCTAACAATAACGAAAGCTAGCGATGTTAGGTAAGCTGTAATTAGTAGTATAAACAACTAGAAATGATAGTAAACGATGGTTCAAAACAGAAAGAAATGCGAGGCTTAGACGGAGCTAACAGCCTCGGAGCAAACACACTCACACACAACAGCAGGCAGCGAGGCAGACAGGAGCAATCGATCGGCAGAGCAACTGCACGACCAAGTATGGTCGTAGTAACCAGTTACACACCAGTTACACACCCAGTTACACCCCAGTTACACACCAATTATATACCAGTTACACACCAGTTACACCCCAGTTACACACCAGTCTCACTCCAGGTAATCAGTTACACACCAGTTACATACCAGTCTCACTCCAGTTACACACCAGTCTCACTCCAGGTAACCAGTTACACACCAGTCTCACTCCAGGTAATCAGTTACACACCAGTTACATACCAGTCTCACTCCAGTTACACACCAGTCTCACTCCAGGTAACCAGTTACACACCAGTTACACACCAGTCGCACTCCAGTTACACACCAGTCTCACTCCAGGTAATCAGTTACACACCAGTTACAAACCAGTCTCACTCCAGGTAACCAGTTACACACCAGTTACACACCAGTCTAACTCCAGGTAACCAGTTACACACCAGTCTCACTCCAGGTAACCAGTTACACACCAGTTACACACCAGTCTCACTCCAGGTAATCAGTTACAGACCAGTTACAGACCAGTTACAGACCAGTTACACACCAGTCTCACTCCAGTTATACACCAGTTACACACCAGTCTCACTCCAGGTAACCAGTTACACACCAGTCTCACTCCAGGTAACCAGTTACACCCCAGTTACATCCCAGTTACACACCAATTATATACCAGTTACACACCAGTTACACCCCAGTTACACACCAGTTATATACCAGTTACACACCAGTCTCACTCCAGGTAATCAGTTACACACCAGTCTCACTCCAGGTAATCAGTTACACACCAGTTACATACCAGTCTCACTCCAGTTACACACCAGTCTCACTCCAGGTAACCAGTTACACACCAGTCTCACTCCAGGTAATCAGTTACACACCAGTTACATACCAGTCTCACTCCAGTTACACACCAGTCTCACTCCAGGTAACCAGTTACACACCAGTTACACACCAGTCGCACTCCAGTTACACACCAGTCTCACTCCAGGTAATCAGTTACACACCAGTTACACACCAGTCTCACTCCAGGTAACCAGTTACACACCAGTTACACACCAGTCTCACTCCAGGTAACCAGTTACACATCAGTCTCACTCCAGGTAACCAGTTACACACCAGTTACACACCAGTCTCACTCCAGGTAATCAGTTACACACCAGTTACACACCAGTCTCACTCCAGGTAACCAGTTATACACCAGTCTCACTCCAGTTACACACCAGTATCACTCCAGTTACACACCAGTCTCACTCCAGGTAACCAGTTACACACCAGTCTCACTCCAGTTACACACCAGTCTCACTCCAGTTACACACCAGTCTCACTCCAGGTAACCAGTTACACACCAGTTACACACCAGTCTCACTGCAGGTGAATCAGTTACACACCAGTTACACACCAGTCTCACTCCAGGTAACCAGTTATACACCAGTCTCACTCCAGTTACACACCAGTATCACTCCAGTTACACACCAGTCTCACTCCAGTAACCAGTTACACACCAGTTCCTCAACTCCAGGTAACCAGTTACACACCAGTCTCGTCACCCCAGTTACACACCAGTCTCACTCCAGTTACACACCCCAGTCTCACTCCAGTAACACACCAGTCTCACTCCAGGTAACCAGTTCACCCCACCAGTTACACACCAGTTACACACCAGTCTCACTCCAGGTAACCAGTTACACACTAGTCTCACTCCAGGTAACCAGTTACACACCAGTTACACACCAGTTACACACCAGTTACACACCAGTTACACACTAGTCTCACTCCAGGTAACCAGTTACACACTAGTCTCACTCCAGGTAACCAGTTACACACCAGTTACACACCAGTCTCACTCCAGGTAACCAGTTACACACCAGTCTCACTCCAGGTAACCAGTTACACACCAGTCTCACTCCAGGTAACCAGTTACACACCAGTCTCACTCCAGGTAACCAGTTAACACCAGTCTCACTCCAGGTAACCAGTTACACACCAGTCTCACTCCAGGTAACCAGTTACACACCAGTCTCACTCCAGGTAACCAGTTACACACCAGTTACACACCAGTCTCACTCCAGGTAACCAGTTACACACCAGTCTCACTCCAGGTAACCAGTTACACACCAGTCTCACTCCAGGTAACCAGTTACACACCAGTCTCACTCCAGGTAACCAGTTACACACCAGTCTCACTCCAGGTAACCAGTTACACACCAGTCTCACTCCAGGTAACCAGTTACACACCAGTCTCACTCCAGGTAACCAGTTACACACCAGTTATGTACCAGTTACACACCAGTTACACACCAGTCTCACTCCAGGTAACCAGTTACACACCAGTCTCACTTCAGGTAACCAGTTACACACCAGTTATATATCAGTTACACACCAGTCTCACTCCAGGTAACCAGTTACACACCAGTTACACACCAGTCTCACTCCAGGTAACCAGTTACACACCAGTTTCACACCAGGTACCCAGTTACACACCAGTCTCACTCCAGGTAACCAGTTACACACCAGTTATATACCAGTTACACACCAGCTACACACCAGTCTCACTCCAGGTAACCAGTTACCCACCAGTTACCCACGAGTTACCCGCCAGTTACCCGCCAGTTACCCTCCGGTTACCCTCTAGTTACCCTCTAGTTACCCTCCAGTTATCCACCAGTTAACCACCAGTAACCCTCCAGTTACCCTCCAGTTACCCAGCAGTTACCCACCAGTTACCCACCAGTAACCCACCAGTTACCCTCCAGTTACCCTCTAGTAACCCTCCAGTTACCCACCAGTAACCCTCCAGTTACCCTCCAGTTATGTGTGTGTGTGTGTGTGTGTGTGTGTGTGTGTGTGTGTGAGTGATTCAGTGACTCTCTGTTGTGTTTCAGCGTCGGCGTGTGTGTGTGTGTGTTTGAATGATTCAGTGACTCTCTGTTGTGTTTCAGCGTCGCCGTGTGTTGTGTGTGTGTTTGAATGATTCAGTGTCTCTCTGTTGTGTTTCAGCGTCGGCGTGTGTGTGTGTGAATGATTCAGTGACTCTGTTGTGTTTCAGCGTCGGCGTGTGTGTGTGTGTGTGTGTGTGTGTGAATGATTCAGTGACTCTCTGTTGTGTTTCAGCGCCGGCGTGTGTGTGTGTGTGTGTGTGTGTGTGTGTGTGTGTGTGTGTGTGTGTGTGTGTGTGTGTGTGCTTGTTTTTGTGATATATGAGGACACAAATGTGTATAATGACATGGGTATTACACTGGTATTACAACTTACACATGAAATATGAGGACATTGCATGCGTCCTCATAATTCAAATAGCTTAAAAAACATAAAAAACAATGTTTTTTTAAAATGTTACAATCCAGCATGTCTCCTGTAAGGGGTAGGTTTAGGGACAGGGGCAGTGTAGGGGGATAGAATATATAGTTTGTCCAGTATAAAAACCATTACGCCTATGGAATGTCCTCATAAGTCACATAAACAAACGTGTGTGTGTGTGTGTGTGTGTGTGTGTGTGTGTGTGTGTGTGTGTGTGTGTGTGTGTGTTGTGTGTGTGTGTGTGTGTGTGTGAATGATTCAGTGACTCTCTGTTGTGTTTCAGCGCCGGCGTGTGTGTCTGCGGGCCACTCGATGAAGCCCCTGCCTTCCTCGTTTTTCGGTCCGGCCCCGGGTCAGCTCTTCGCTCAGCCGGCCCAGAGTTCCCTGAAGCTGGAGCCGCAGACGTCAGTCGGGGACACCTGGAAGTTCCTGCAAAGCCTGACCGTAGACTCTCAGCCCAAAGCCGTGTCAGTGAGCAACTTCAGCAACACAAACACTCAACAACCCAACGACTTCCCCACCATCAACCTGTCGGCCCTGGAAGGCTTCAACTTGGGTAACTTCATGTCCGCGGAGGCGCTGAACCCCGCGAGCGGCGCGAGTGCGGCGGCCCAGGACATGCAGAGCTCCTTCAGGGACGACGAGCTCCCAGAGTTCCCCAGCTTCTCCGAGGTGCAGACCGACGTCGACATCATCAACATCGACGACTTCCAGGTCGGATTCTCAATTAGCTTGGGTTTTACGGTTTTAGTCATGTTGATTTTAATGTTTTAAAGGTGCACTGTGTAATATTTAGGAGGAAATGCAATATCATAAACATAACTATGTTTTCAGTGGTGTATAAAGACGTTACATAATGAAGCGTTATGTGTTTATTAGCTTAGAATGAGGCGTTTCTGTCTACACACACACACACACACACACACACACACACACACACACACACACACAACCCCCGTGGGTCCCTTTACAGCGACATGTTTCTACGGTGGCCCTGAACGGACAAACACGTTTCGTCACTGTTGTTCTTCGTGTAAAGAAGCTGCTAAAGTCAGCAAATAAAACACTGACACAATGATGAACAAGCAACAATAATATTCACAATAACATTGTTTAACTGAATAATCAAGTAAACCTAATTTCTTAATTTATCTTTGTAAAGAAACCTCAGTGTTTAACCGGCTACTCTCTGCTGTCTCAGACGACGACATCACTTCCTGTCGGCCACCGTAACTTCTGTTGGGTGCAGTTCACAACCTCACCACTAGATGCTGCTTAACTTACACACTGCACCTTTTAAATATTGCTATTTAGTTTCATCTTATTTTTATTTCAGCGTTTTAATTTTTATTCATTTCCTGTTGATGATTTTAGTGCTTCAACGTAAACTTAGTTCAGTTTATTGTAGAGTTGCACGATTCTGAATTCAAAAATAATGTCATTTACTAGAGGTTCTGACAAAATGTTTATTGTTGCAGTTTATTTATCAATATTTAATTAATTTTAATGAAATATTTAAAAATATAAACTTTAAAATATTTTAAAAAATGGTTGAGTGATTGATTCAATGACTCACTCATAAAGGCTTGTTTAATTACTGGATGAATCAGTGTTTTTTAAATTAATCTCTTGAATGGACAATTCAATGACTCGCTTGTTTAAGCGTTGGCTGAGATCGTACTGCTGTGGTTTAAGAATAAGATCGTGTGTGTGTGTCTGAATCCAGATCTCCATCTTTTATCCATTAATCATGCGGCTCTAGTTTATTGCCAAGGCATCATTTCTAATGTATATTGTCTTTTCTTTCGGCTTGATTTCACAGAGCAGAACCCTCTTTAATAGTTGCACTGCTAATATCTGTGTTCCAGGCCATGCTAGGCGGCGAGTCGCTGGGGAAGCCGGCGTGTCACATGACCCCGGCGAGCGCCGGCGAGGGCCCGGATCAGCCGCTGGATCCCGCGGCTAACAGCTCCACCTGGATGAGCTTCCCGCCCAGCATCGCCAGCCTCCTGCAGAACGAGCCCATGCTGGAGAGCGGCTCCGGCCCGGCGTCGGCGATGCTGGACGACCTGGAGGAGCTGAACTCCATCGACGACGACCGCTTTATGTCCATCTTCACCAGCAGCAGTCACACGGGCTTCCTCTCCGGACACCCCACCTGAGTCGCCAGCGAACGCTCTTGGACGGCTCTGATGAACCCTTTCACACAACACATGCCAGATTATATTGGGTGGCGGATTTGGATAGGATGTGTATCTTGTGTACAGTGAGGTAGAATAAACCTCGTCTTTATAAACACAGTGCCTTATTAAGCCAATCACAGCGCAGAATCACAGCCTCATCAAACAGCTCAGCCAATCACAGCGCAGAATTACAGCCTCATCAAACAGCTCAGCCAATCACAGCGCGAATTACAGCCTCATCAAACAGCTCAGCCAATCACAGCGCAGAATTACAGCCTCATCAAACAGCTCAGCCAATCACAGCGCAGAATTACAGCCTCATCAAACAGCTCAGCCAATCACAGCGCAGAATTACAGCCTCATCAAACAGCTCAGCCAATCACAGCGCAGAATTACAGCCTCATCAAACAGCTCAGCCAATCACAGCCTCATCAAGCAGCTCATAAAAACTAATGAGAATGTAAAATGTGTATCTTGAAATGTAAGTCGCTTTGGCGAGATTTACATTTATGCATTTGGCAGACACTTTTATCCAATCACAGCACAGAATCACAGGCTCATCAAGTAGCTCAGCCAATCACAGCGCAGAATTACAGCTTCATCAATCAGCTCAGCCAATCACAGCGCAGAATTACAGCCTCATCAAACAGCTCAGCCAATCACAGCGCAGAATTACAGCTTCATCAAACAGCTCAGCCAATCACAGCGCAGAATTACAGCCTCATCAAACAGCTCAGCCAATCACAGCGCAGAATTACAGCCTCATCAAACAGCTCAGCCAATCACAGCGCAGAATCACAGCCTCATCAAACAGCTCAGCCAATCACAGCGCAGAATTACAGCCTCATCAAACAGCTCAGCCAATCACAGCCTCATCAAGCAGCTCATAAAAACTAATGAGAATGTAAAATGTGTATCTTGAAATGTAAGTCGCTTTGGCGAGATTTACATTTATGCATTTGGCAGACACTTTTATCCAATCACAGCACAGAATCACAGGCTCATCAAGTAGCTCAGCCAATCACAGCGCAGAATTACAGCTTCATCAATCAGCTCAGCCAATCACAGCGCAGAATTACAGCCTCATCAAACAGCTCAGCCAATCACAGCGCAGAATTACAGCTTCATCAAACAGCTCAGCCAATCACAGCGCAGAATTACAGCCTCATCAAACAGCTCAGCCAATCACAGCGCAGAATTACAGCCTCATCAAACAGCTCAGCCAATCACAGCGCAGAATCACAGCCTCATCAAACAGCTCAGCCAATCACAGCGCAGAATTACAGCCTCATCAAACAGCTCAGCCAATCACAGCCTCATCAAGCAGCTCATAAAAACTAATGAGAATGTAAAATGTGTATCTTGAAATGTAAGTCGCTTTGGCGAGATTTACATTTATGCATTTGGCAGACACTTTTATCCAATCACAGCACAGAATCACAGGCTCATCAAGTAGCTCAGCCAATCACAGCGCAGAATTACAGCACAGAATTACAGCCTCATCAAACAGCTCAGCCAATCACAGCCTTGGAAACACAGCTTTAGTTACAGAGAATCTATGATTTCAGAGAATCTAAATATATTATCATTGTACAGTAGAATGGACTTTAACAATAAGTATAATAACTCATTGTCTTTTAAGGAATATCACAGAATTGTCTTCCCAGTTTTTCTAGTTTTTCCCTATTTTTTGCTTTTTCAGTTTTAAAGGGTTTATTTGTTAATTTGATTACCATAATTGTTGATAAAAAATGTTTGTATTGGATCATATAAACCTAAAAAAAAATCTTATTGTAAAAATATTAATACATTATTAAATTGTTCAAGTTCCATGAACAATTTAATAATGTATTAATATTTTTACAATAAGATTTTTCAAACGAAATCCAGCATTTTCAAAAAGAAAAATACACTGGAATTTTGGAGAAAAATAAAGTGGATTTCATAAGGCCATACATTTTTTTATTTTAATTTTAATTAATTAGACATTTTTTGAGCACTAAAATGTTATTTAACCACTAAAATAAAATCCAGTAAAATTAAAACAGAAAAAAGTGTTAAATTTCAGAGCGCTAAAGAGAATCTCTCGGATATCCCGGTTCACAGATTTATAGTTTATATTTGATGTTTAAATAAAACTGCACTTTTTTTATTTGCCGCCGTTCCAATCATGAAGCTAAAGTTATTAGATATTGATTTACAGTGCTCAAGTTTCTGCGCACGTGTCCTGGTTACAAACGTTACTGATAAATCCGACAATATTTGTCTGATTATGCCGAGCCTTCACTGACGTCAGCAGAAACACGTGACCGCCGAGACTCCACTGACGTTCATCAGCACCAAAGAGTATAGAAGCAATAGGTGTGTTCGACATCGGCTGCGGCTGGATGTAAGCGATCGGCGAGAGTAGCCGCGTGCAGGCGGGGAGGAGCTGCAAACGGAGACGTGAAGTCGGACACTTTCTGGTTCCCGTAGTGACCGCTCACGTGGTGTTTGTATACTTTACCACAGCTGAAGTGAAATAAATGCAATTTGCCAAATACACAGATGTTTCAGAGACATTTTCATTCAATACTTTATGTACTGCTTTATACAGCGTCTGTTTGAACAAGAATAAAGTTCAACATAAGTCTACAGTTACTATCAATGAAGTGGAATCAACGTTTTTTAATCAGTTTTATTTTGATAAACATAATACAATACATCGCGACTACATGAAAAGAGTGTTTACTGTTATAAAACAAATATTTCTGAGCTTTAGTGGAACTAAAGACGTGTGAGAATAAACCGAATAAACACGAAACACACGTGATCTTTGTCATGCAGTGAATCCGGCCAATCGTGGATCAGCTGTGTCGTCATCAGAACCTGTGCAGCCGCTCTTCAGAAGCTGCGCTGGCTGAGTTCTCCGGCTACTCTCGAAACGCTCTCGCGGTGTTTTGTTAGCATACGTCACAGTCATGTGGAGTCAGCGCTGCATCAAGTCGGACAAAATTTCTAACCGGCATGCACTGTTTCAAGTCAGCCACCGATCGGTCTGCGCAGAGCTGCATGAAGTCGAACAAGCCTAATGTCAGCACGCGCTTCTGTTGACGGGAGTCACGTGACCGGCCGAGACTCCACTGACGTTCATCAGCGCGCGCTTCTGTTGACAGGAGTCACGTGACCGGCCGAGACTCCACTGACGTTCGCGCGCTTCTGCTGACGGGGATCGGTCACGTGACCGGCTCTCTTTACATGTACAGTTCCCAGTGTTTTACCGTGTATATAATCTGACCTGAAGCTGTATGCCTTGCAATAATCCTCTGTTCTGTCTGTATTATTATCTGTACGCATTCATGTATCGTGTTCATTCGATGTTTCTGTGGCCTTACTGCAGGTGTGTACAAACTAGATGCTTTTGTACTGTTACACGAGCTGTAATAAACGCAACCAACTGCAGAGTGTGCGTTACTTCACTGAGAGACGGCTGAACATGCCCTGGGTGTTTATGTGGCAAAAATGAAGCGAATCTCGTTGAATACAATCAGAATCACTGTCATTTAGGAAGGAACTCACTCACTAGTTTCTGGAGGAATCAGTGTTTTTGAACAAATATCTTGAATGAATGATTCAATGACTCACTCAGAGTTCACTCGTTTCATTACAGGATGAATCGGCGCTTTTTTATAAATGAATCACTTGAATAATTCAATGACTCACTCAAAGGCTTAACTTGTTTCATTACTGGATGATTGCGTTTTTTTTTAACAAATTTGTTGAATGAATGATTCAGTGACTCACTCATAAATACTGGTTTGAATGTTTGCTGTGATCGGACTTATCAAATTGTGATATTTTAACCATTAATCGTGCCACGCTAATTCTCATTTAGTTAAGTTTTTAAACTTAAATTATCACATGAGCTGTAATGAATGTAAAGAACTGCAGAATGCGTTACTTGAGAGACACAAGTGAAAATATCCTTGTTGTTTATTTGGCACAAGAACAAATGAACCGAACGAACGTTGAATACAAAAACAAAAATAGTTCAAAAGGAAGAACACAAATCAAAGCCCTTTCGGCATCATTATCACTGTCATATCTAACGTAACGAAACAGAACTCGGCAACATTTCTTCAAATCAATGGAGTGTTTGGTCAGGTGACCTCCAGATTGGTGACCTTGTCGACGATGTGCGAGCGGCGGGGGACGCTCTCCAGGTCGAACATGCTCTCGTAGATGGTGGGGCAGATCTTCCAGCGGTTGTTGCGGTAGATGCCCAGATACGTGTAGACGTCGGGCTTGTAGTAAAGCACGCACTTGACGCCAGCCGCGCGGATAGTGGCGTCCAAACGCATCACCTGCTCCTCGTCCGTGAAGTTCTGGTTGTAGACGCAGATGACGTGCCTGGAGTCAGAGTGCGGGTCGCGCGGGCTAGCCTTAGCGGAGTCGATCCTGCCGTCCAGCACGGCTCTAGCGATGCTCTCCCAGGCGCGGTCCACCTTGAAGCCCGTGTGCAGATGCATTAGCCACTTCCCTTCTAGGACGCTGTGGTTTAGCGCTAGCTCTCGTATGGTGTGGTAGGTGACGCTACGTCCGCTGGCTAGCAGCGTCTCCCAGCTGTCCTGAAGCCCGTCCACGTCTCCAGTCTCATCGCAGAAGTGCGGGCCGCGGACCGCGATCCATCCCACCGGCCTATCGCCCTCGCCGGCTGCGTAGCGGCTCACCTGTGACGGCCGGTTCGACTCTAGCCAGTCGTTGAACTCCGCGCGCGGCGTCTTACGCGCGTCGAAGATGATCCAGGGGTCCATGTCGGCGGCCATGGCCTCGGCCGCGTAATCCTCGGCGGAGAGTTGCTCGGAGCGACCGGCCTCGTCCTCCGCCATGCTGTCCAAACAATCAAAACGTTATTAAGTCCCCTTTTATCCATTCAAACTCATCTTTGATCAGCAAAATTACATATTTCAGTGTTTTGTGCTTGAATAAAAATTCTTCACGCCTCAAAATATCTTGAATGTAACTCGACACCCTTGCCAAATTTAGTATACGTGGTTCTATGAATATGCAAATAGGCCCCGCCTCCACTCACTCACTTACAAACCCAAGTATCAGCATTTCAATATGTATTGGAGGTGTCAATGTTACTAAGAATGTTTTGCTAACGTTACCTTTACGTTATGACAACGTTATTATAAAAAAAATTCTTGGTTATATGGATGTTGAGAAAACGTTAAAGTCCCCCTGTAGTTAATAATTTTATCCCTTAAAACTCATCTTTGATCACAAAGTTTTTCCCTCAAAACAAATTTCGTCATGCCTTAAAGGATTAGTTCACTTTTAAAAAAGCTTTTGCTGATAATTTACTCACCCCCATGTCATCCAAGATGTCCATGTCTTTCTTTCTTCAGTCGAAAAGAAATTAATGATTTTGATGAAAACATTCCAGGATTTTTCTCCATATAATGTTCTTTACTGACAGTTTCAGTGCAGCTTCAAAGGGCTTTAAACGACACCAGACGATGAATAAGGGTCTTATCTTGCGGAAAAAATTTTAAATAAATAAAAAACTTTACGTTTTATGCCTTACTCTGTTCCGTAATGCGCGGTCGTGACTCTCCTGTTCAAGCGCGGTCGTGACTCTCCTGTTCGAACTCATTCATCAAAATGAACGAATCTTTTTCCGAGTCATTTCGTTCATTCAACAAACAAAATGACTCGAAAAAAGACTCGTTCATTTTGTTGAACGAGTTCGAACAGGAGAGTCACGCGGGCATTACGGAACAGAGTAAGGCATAAAACTTAAACTTTTTTATTTATTTTAAAAATGACCGATCGTTTCTCTAGATAAGACCCTTATGCATCGTCTGGTGTCGTTTAAAGCCATTTGAAGCTGCACTGAAACTGTCATTTGGACCTTGAACCGTTTGGGTCCCATTGTTCATTATATGGAGAAAAATCCTAAAATGTTTTCATCAAAAACCTTAATTTCTTTTCGACTGAAGAAAATGATCAGCAAAAGTTTTTTTAAAAGTGAACTAATCCTTTAAAATATCTTGAATGTAACTCGACACCCTTGCCTCATTTACTATGTACAAGGTTCTATGAATATGCAAATGAGCCCCGCCTCCACTCACTCACTCACAAACCCAAGTATTGGCATTTCAATGTATTCAACAAGTACAATGTTTCTCTGTCTGGTTTTGTGTGTTTATATGAATGTTGAGAAAAAGTTTAATTCCTCCTGTAGTCAATAATTGTATCCCTTAAAACTCATCTTTGATCACCAAAATTACACATTTAAACGTTTTGCTAACGTTACCTTTAAGTTATGAAAACGTTAATATTACCGTTTTTCTTGGTTATATGAATGTTAGAGAAAACAAAGTTCCCCTGTAGTCAATAAACTCATCTTTGATCCCCAAATTGACATATTTAAACGTGTTTTTCTTGATAAAATGTCTTCCTGCCTTGAAATATCTTGAATGTAATTCGACACCCTTGCCTAATTTAGTGTCCGCGGTTTTATGAATATGCAAATTAGCCTCGCCTTCACTATTGTATTCAACGTGTACTATGTTTCTCCGTCTGGTTTTGTGTCAATGTTCCTAAGAATGTTTTGCTAACTTTACCTTTAAGTTGTGGAAACGTTATTACCGGTAAGTCCGCCTGTAGTCAATAAGTTGATCCCTTAAAATCACTAAAATTATATATTTAAAGTTTTTATTTTTGCTTTAAAATATCTTGAATGTAACTCGACACCCTTGCCTCATTTAGTACGCGGTTCTATGAATATGCAAATGAGCCCCGCCTCCACTCACTCACTCACTCAGAGATCCACTGGTTGACGATCACACGTTGATCTGATTGGTCAAGGTAGTTTGTGACGTCAGAAACACCAGCGATTTCAGTGTTTTTGAGACTGTCTTTGGTTCACTGCAGTTTTAAGGAGGAAATACTCAGCAATGCTGTCGACTTATGAATTTACACATGATTTGTGTTATTAAAGCACAGTAAAAACACCACATAGACACATAAACAACATTAAACGCTGGAGTTTCACCACAGGGGGACTTACAATTCTGCAAACATGGGAACATTACTTGTGAATGTTCTCTAAAGCATCTATAAAACCGTTTCAAAAACATTAGATGAAGGTCGATCTAAAACGTGTTTTTGTGCTAACGATTGATACACACCTAAATATATAATCAAACATACAAATGGTAATACGGCAACAAACATATAAAATGACTAGGCCTACTCTTGTGTTTGTGATTCTGAAAAATCAGCAAAAACAAACACACCTTTATCCGGTTGTTAAGTCGTGACGTAAGCGCTCTCTGATAATACTGTTTCCGGGTCCAAAGGCCGGGTCCTCTCTTCCTACCTACCGCTTTCGCCCGAGTTTTAACGTGTTCCCGTGTTGTTTAAATAGATCGGAGTTAAAAAAAACAAGTGACATTCAACTGTCATTCTACCGCTTTCCCTGTGACGAGAAAGATAAGAGAAAATGGCTGCAGTTGATAAGGTAAGTTACAAATCTTAAACGAATGAAGAAACTTTGGCGCCAGTGGGTGCTATCCCTTAATCCAGGTGTGCCCAACCCTGCTCCTGGCGATCGACTGTCCTGCACAGTTTATCTCTAACCCTGATCAAACGCACCTGCCTTTAATTTTCAAGTAATCCTGAAGACCTTAAATGGTTGTTAAGACCTTAATTGAAGACCTTCAGGTGTGTTTGATTAGGGTTGGAGATGAACTGCGCAGGACAGTCGATCGCCAGGAGCAGGGTTGGGCACACCTGCCTTAATCCCTAGTAACACCCACTGGCACTGAAGCGGAAAAAGCCCTTTAAGAAAAGGGTTTATGTAGTCTAGGATCTGGAGTAGATGAGCGGAGCGCTGGGCCCGGAAGAGGCTAAACGTCACTCGTGACATCAGACTTAACAACCGAAAAGCCCCGCCCCCTAACTCACGCTATGCAGCACAGGCCCCTCCCCCTAATGAGTAGTCATCAGTGTTTCTCAGAAATCGCTTACTGCGCCTTTAAATATGCGATTTTGCATTCTCGGAACTATGACTGACGTTCTGGCAATGTTATGAACGTAACGTTAATAGAACGTTTATACACAGTCAGTTGCATACAATTTAAAGAACTAGCCTGACCAACTAACTAGCAGTTAATAAGGGGGTAATTTGTCTTATTTTTTCTCTTAAAGTTAGACTAATCTATTTTTTTATGTAGCTGTATTAAAGTTTTAAAGAAAACAAGTCGATGTCTAACTTATGAGTCTGTTAGTCATGCAGTTCATGTAACCGGCCACTAGTCTTTAATAACGGTTTCAAAACATTAGCACAAATATGTTATTTATACATCGTTCATGGATGGTTTTTCTGAGACATTTTAGTTGGACGTTCATTTAATGTTTTTTAAATGTTATTTGTTCCAGAACGTTCAAAAGTAACATTCCCAATGATACAATTTAACTTTGCTTTAATGTTTCCTCTAACGTTCACATATCCAAGAAAACGTTGTGAACTTTCTGACAACATTCAGAACTGATAACTTATAGGGAACGTTAGGCAAACCGTTCTCGCAAGATGTTTTTGTTGGTGTTTTTTGCGTCTGTATCATCAGATCTTCACTGTTCATCATCAGGCATGATACAAAATCGCATATTTAATCGGAACACCCAGTATCATCATTTTTAATATGTTCTTTGCCATTTTAAATGTATTAAAAGTGTAAAATTCTCACTCTGTAGTGTTAGCAAAACTCTGCTGAGTCACTACGGCTCTCACCCGCGTTCCGCCTCAACACTTCCGGCTTCCGCTTAGTCTTCTTCTTCGTCTTTGTTTTATCACAGTTGGGATTTTCTGTTAGCGCATTTCCGCCACCAACTGTCATGGCGCGCTGGTGTAGAATAAAACAATAATAAAAAAAACTATAACTAAAAACTGTCTTAAACTATGTACCTCTATCTATATTCTCTCATACACGTTTATTTAAGCCGTTTCAGTTTCCACCTCGACTTCGGAACTTTATTTTAACATCCGGAAGCACAAAAAAACGAACCGTAAAGAAGCGAGAACTCGTGCAGCCGGAAATCACGGAAAATCCACCGTAAAATGACGATAAAAATCGCAGAAACGCATGGGCTGCGATCAGTGATGGTGCTTTAATCGCTTTAGCGACGGATCTGCGCGAATCTGACGAGTTTATCCTTCATATCTCTTGAGTTTGGCCACAGACTGACGGAACCGAGCCAGAGCCGCTGCAGCCGGGCCGTTTCTGCGCAGAGATGCCGAGCAAAAAGAAGAAATATAACGCCAGATTCCCCCCGGTGAGACCCACACACACTCACCACACACACCCCCGACACAACACTCGAGTTTCGAGACATCTAATATCGACCTCACGCGTTTAATGAGGAAACACGAGAAAAGAAAACCGCTTTCAGTCCGGCTAGCCGCTAGCTCGCTAACACGACAGTGTTAGGTTTTAATCCGCTTTAATCTGGTTTAATCTAATATAATCGATCAGGTTGTGATGTTGGGGGGTGTATTGGGTCAAATGTACTCAAACCGAGTCTTTCAGTGAGGTTTATTGTAAAGATTTGAGCTTCGGAGAGGTTAGCATGAATGCTAGCTAACCTCCCTCTTTCTCCTCCTGTGTGTGTGTGTGTGTGTGTGTGTGTTGTGCTCTTGATCCAGTCTGGTGTGTTTATCTTGCTTTAAAAGTGTTCTGAAGTCCCTAGCTAGTGTGAAAGTATATGTATTATTAAATCCGATTCAGCGGATCCGGTTTACACTGTGTTTACACTGAGTCGCACTGATTTCTGGACTGTTGTTGTTGTGTGATTGTATGACAGATGAACTCACACATGTGCTTTTGTTGACATCTGAATGAAAACACTGTTTATTTGCATCGCATGCATGACTGGTCTCCGTGTTTCACTTCTGAGAATGAGATGATGCTCAGTTTCCCTGATGAACTGCAGGAGAGTGTATGTGTGTGTGACTGTAGAAGTGCAGGAGTGTGTGTGTGTGTGTGTGTGTGTGTGTGTGTGTGTGTCTGACTGTAGAAGTGCAGGAGTGTGTGTGCGCCGGTCTGGAGTGTGTGTGTGTGTGTGTGTGTGTGTGTGTGTGTGTGTGTGTGTGTGCGTGTCTGACTGTAGAAGTGTGTGTGTGTGTGTGTGTGTGTGTGTGTGTGTGTGTGTGTGTGTGTGTGTGTGTGTGTGTCTGACTGTAGAAATGCCGGTCTGGAGTGTGTGTGTGTGTCTGACTGTAGAAGTGCCGGTCTGGAGTGTGTGTGTGTGTGTGTGTGTGTGTGTGTGTGTGTGTGTGTCTGACTGTAGAAGTGCCGGTCTGAAGTGTGTGTCTGACTGTAGAAGTGCCGGTCTGGAGTGTGTGTGTGTCTGACTGTAGAAGTGCCGGTCTGAAGTGTGTGTGTGTGTGTGTCTGACTGTAGAAGTGCCGGTCTGAAGTGTGTGTGTGTGTGTGTGTGTGTGTGTGTGTGTGTGTGTGTGTGTGTGACTGTAGAAGGGGGGGGGGGAATGCGCAGGCGCGATCAGTGGAAACATAAAAACATACAGGACATCATTCAAACTGCAAAGTGTTTATTATATTTGTGTACAATCGCAATAAAACACAACATTGTGCTATTGTCACACTCTAAACTCTTGTCAAACTTTAGCCTAACCTACAACTGTCACCCAACCACACAGACACACGCACGCACAGTTTTAAAAGCAAAACATATTTATCCAACCCCATTTCAAAACAGGTTACATCTTTTGGACCTTCATCATATCGCATTGGTTTTCATTTCTTGTCCTCCGAGCACTAATCTGTTTGTTTTTTTAAGTTACACATTCTACATTGATTGATTAAAAAAGAAAATCAAATGTGTTTTTAATGGTATATTTTATACGGAAATCAATTATTTAATTCAGATGAGAATAAAGTTAAGGTTAATTAAAATTAAGGAAAACAAATAATTTGATCTGAAATATAGCAAATTAATTTTAAATTCATTCAGGTACAATTACCAAACATATCTCAAGGTCTTTTTGTCTTTTTATTAATTTAATTAAGAAACTAATTGTATAAAACTATTGTCAGTGCACTACAAATAAACTGGTTCTATGCCTTTATTAATAAAACGTATACAACTTAAAAATACAAGGCTTAAGACATTTATAAAAATGCCTTCTGCATTTTTGTTTTGCTTTTCACTCCATTGTACCGAACCGTGACGTCTGAACCGAGGTATGAACCGAACCGTGACTTATGTGTACCGTTCCACCCCTAATGCAATACAGTTTCATTATTGTTCATTATTATCCATACCTTACTATAAATAATTTGTGCGACTAAATCATGTTTTGCGCCAGTAACTGAAAAAGTTAGTAGCGCCAGTGCCAGCAGTGGAAAAGGTTAGTGTAGTTCCCTGTCCAGCATAGAGTGCGGTTCAGCATCAGTTCAGTTTTTTGTTTAATCCGCCCTACTCATTTAATG
Source organism: Chrosomus eos (assembly GCA_036326025.1). Classification (NCBI taxonomy): domain Eukaryota; kingdom Metazoa; phylum Chordata; class Actinopteri; order Cypriniformes; family Leuciscidae; genus Chrosomus; species Chrosomus eos. Next base: position 2,381,683 of record CM070818.1, on the reverse strand, counting down.
AAATGTATATCAGTTCATGGTTTGTGTGTGTATAAGAGAGAAAGAGAAAATGTCAGTATTGCATTGAGACTTGAGATTAAATAAACTGCTTAAGTATTGTAGATCTTGTAGTATTAATTTTCACATGCAGTTACACATTGTCGGTTAAAAACAAGAAAGTGGCTGGTAAAAACATTGAGTGGCTGCGGTGGACTCCATCCCTGGTCTGGAGTGTGTGTGTGTGTCTGACTGTAGAAGTGCCGGTCTGGAGTGTGTGTGTGTGTGTGTGTGTGTGTGTGTGTGTGTGTGTGTGTGTGTGTCTGACTGTAGAAGTGCCGATCTGGAGTGTTGTGTGTGTGTCGGACTGTAGAAGTGCCGGTCTGAAGTGTGTGTGTTGTGCCCTTAAAAAGGGGAAAGATAATGAGAAAGATGAAGAAATCACGCACACGCAGCTCTCGCCTTCACTCGTCTGTATTGAATGAGTTTTTTTTAACAAGAAAACATACATTTCAAGATTAGTGCACTCATCAGGTTCAGGACCACAGTCACAAGTATTTTCTCAATGTATTTTAAATGATCTTTTTAACTAAATTACCATATGACATGTAAATTGTTTTAAACAAAGTTATCAAATCACATTAATACTCAATTTTACATTAATTCTCACAAAGCACTAAAAGGAATTATACTTTTAACAGGATTCATTGTCTCAGCATGACACAAACTCACCCTTATAGTTATACATTCACAATAAATCTTACAACAAAAATATGTGGACGTCAGTAGCTAGCTTAAACACCAAGGATAAAGTTAACACTCGTATATAGCGGGACTCGGACACGACGGAGCCACGAGGTCTCCGGCTGCTAGTATAGCTGCTAACGTTACACACATCTTCTCAGTTAGCATTTACTCTTTAATGCTACACGCATGTAAAACGTCTCTTTTACTCATGTAAAACCACAGTAACATAACGAAATGTAGTCTACTATCAACATGTGCTAAAATCCACATTACTTTGAGAGTGTTCATTACCTTAAAAAGGGGAAAGATAATGAGAAAGATGAAGAAATCACGCACACGCAGCTCTCGCCTTCACTCGTCTGTATTGAATGAGGAAGAGAAGCGCGCCGGAATCCCCCTACTGAAACCCCAAGGCATTACCAACCGATCGATGAATAATAAAACCATACAGACGAAGATCAGCATTATCTGCATTCAACTTATTAATATTACTCTAATTTTAAACAGTGGCAAAACTTAATACGTATTATAATATAACCATTAATATAAACAAAACTTAATACGCGTTTTATAACAGACTATTTTATGCAATAATGAGTTATGAACTATAATGTCACATACCACTTGTCACATACTCCCCCTCAAAATAGATGTTGTCCCCAACATCCTAATGTAACCTTTGACCTTTAGTGCAAATAAGGGGTTAAACCATACACTATTAATCAACGCACAATGCACCGTTATTTCAGATCAACACTTCTGCTACATTTTATCCTATATAATGCAGTATTACAGACTGGAACTCTTTTCATACATTTGTTCAAGCACAGGTAAAAACCCAATATCCTTAAATGTCTTTGTTTATTCTTTTGGTCTTTGTTTTGTATCCACTTAGATACATAACTGCCTTGTTAACAGTTCTGTTCGTGCAACATACTCAAGTCAATTTCACTCTCCTTTAACAAAGGTCCATGAGTGTGGTGTGATTTACCGCAACAGTGTCATATATATGTGTATGTACAGTGTAACCACAGTCCATTGTATGTTCAACAGTCCATTTGAATGTGCGTATGTACAGTGTAACCACAGTCCATTGTATGTTCAACAGTCCATTTGAATGTGCATTTTGTGCTGAACACTCCATTTTGAGTGTAATGTGTATGCATTTACTCAGTTCAGTCTCTACCTTTCATGTCCTTAGTGCCGGAAGTATTGGAAGTGATGTGGCTGCACAGTGTATGTCCATGGCACCATCCAGTTTTGTTGTTGTAATGTCCTAATGTTGTGGCAAACTGGTGAGCCAAGCCTATCATAAGTGAAAACCTTGGGCCGTCTGTGCTGTCGTCTGGACCGCTGAAGCTCCTCACCACTAGGGTCACTTGAAACAAGCAAGGGGATAGCTTCCTCCAGAGGCATATCCTCGACAGAACTGTCCTCTCTCTCCAGTGAGTTTCCCAGTTGGTTTGTCACTCCTGTTTCTCTATCTGGCTCAGGTAGCATGTTTTCCTCAGACTGTATGCATTCGAACTCCGGAGGTGTACTACACACAGGGTTCATTGTCTCAGGTGGGCCGGGTTCAGATTGCTGCTGGAGTGGCACTGGATAATACTCATCTCCATCGTCCTCTTCTTCTGACTGCTCTGCCTCCTCAATTTGCTCCACATTTCTTTTCCTTGCTCGTGGCTGCATTGACGTTTCAAGTGGCAGGTGATCACATGGAAGGAGAAGATTACGATGTAAAATCCTTGATCTCCCTTTTCCTCTCTCGGGTCTGAGTTCGTAAACAGGAATATCAAGACTCACTTGACGCACAACTGTGTGGATAGTATCCTCCCAGTGGTTTCTCAGTTTTCCTGGACCCCCACGGGGTGTCATGTTCCTGATTAAGACACGATCTCCAGGCTGCAACACAGAGCTTTTAACTTTACGGTCATAATGTCTCTTACTTCTGATTGTAGCTTTGTGAGCATTCTCTCTTGTGATCTCATAGGCTTCTTCCATGCCCTGCTTCCACTTTTCCATGTAGTGATGGTGATTACTGTTACCTTGCTCTGTGGGCAAGTTGAATAACATGTCTACTGGTAACCGTGGGGAGCGTCCGTACAGCAAATGGAAGGGGGAAAACCCAGTAACTTCGCTGCGAGTACAATTGTATGCATAGGTCAGTTTGCTTAGTGAGTCTTTCCAGTTACTCTTTTGTCTCTCTGTGAGCGTCTTTAACATCTGAAGAAGTGTTCGGTTAAACCGCTCTACCTGCCCGTTCCCTTGGGGGTGGTAGGGAGTAGTTCTCGACCCAGCAACTCCACAATACTTTTTCAGTTGTGTGAACAGTTGGTTTTCAAACTCACCACCCTGATCGTGGTGTATTCTTGTTGGGAAGCCAAACCTCAGTGCATAGTCGTTAAAGATTTTGTCCGCAGCTGTTTTTCCTGATTTTGAAGTTGTGGCGTATGCCTGGGCAAAACGTGTAAAGTGGTCAATGATTACAAGAATATATTCATAGCCACCTTGACACTTGTCAAGGTGCAAGAAATCCACTGAGACAAGTTCGAACGGTTGAGTGGTGACGATGCTCGTCAGCGGGGCTCTTGTCTCATGACTTGGTTTCTTGTGTTTGAGGCATACACACTTTCTTGCTACATAATCTTCTATCTCTCGCTGCATATAGGGCCAGTAAAACCGGTCCCGTATCAGTGACGTAGTCCTGTCTACCCCTTGGTGGCCCATTTCATCGTGAAGCTCCTTTAGCACAGTACTTTTATGTTTTTCTGGAAGAACCAGTTGCTTTCTGCTTGAGGTTTTCCTGTACAATACTCCACTTTCATTTATTTCCAGCCTGTCCCACTCTCTAAGGAGGCATGTGATCTGTGGGCTGAGCTGTCTTAGTTCGTGACCTGATGGTTTATCTCCTGCCATTTTGAACCGAACCACGGGTCCAACAGTGGGGTCATTCCTCTGGTCATGTTTAACTTGTCCTGTTGTTAATGGGATGAGTAATGTGTCTGTAGCTAACGTTGCACATTCAGCTGAGATACCCATGGACCAAGATACGCTGGACACACCCTGGTTTTCCACTGCTTGTGTCGCTGCTCCAATCACATCATATGACATTTCCTCTGAACACTCTTCCATAAACGTCTCCACATCCAAAGGCATTCTGGACAGACTGTCTGCATCAATATTTTCTTTACCAGGGCGGTATTTTATCGTGAAATGGAAATCTGCCAGTTCTGCTACCCAGCGGAAACCTGTTGCATTCAATTTAGCAGTGGACAGCACGTAGGTAAGTGGGTTATTGTCACTGTAGACAGTAAAGAAAGGGGCATAGTATAGGTAATCACGAAATTTCTCTGTGATTGCCCACTTAAGGGCTAGAAACTCTAACTTGCCTGAGTGCAAGTGGTAATTCTTTTCTGCTGCAGTCAACGTACGGGAGCCATAAGCAATCACACGTAGTTTTCCATTCTGTCTTTGATATAATACCGCGCCTAACCCCTGGTTTGAAGCATCCGTATGGAGGATGAAGGGCTGTGAAAACTCTGGGAAACCTAGAACAGGAGGATGAATGAGACAGTCTATCAACCGTTCCAATATTGTCTGATGCACGTCATGCCACTCAATGGGTGTGTTGGATGGAACTCCTCTACCGTTTCGTTTTGTTTGCCACTTTCTCTTTTTGTGTTGCAGGGTCTCAGTCTCGACAGGGGCTTTAAACAGATCATACAATGGGCTGGCAATACGTGAAAAATCCTTGATATACTGCCGATAATAACTCAACAGTCCTAAAATTGCTCTCAACTCACCAACAGTACCTGGCTGCTTGTCTTTCAGGGCTCTTACCGCAGCAGTATCGGCAGGGTCCATTCTGTTCCCCTCAGCAGACACAATTCTTCCAAGGTACCGCACTTCTGTCTTAAACAGGTCACATTTTCTGGGTTTCAGTTTTATCCCATGCTCCCTCAGTCGTTGCAGCACCTTTCTGACGTCATTGACATGATCCTCAAACGTTCTGCTAAACACGAGAACATCATCGAGATATGGCACACATATTTCATCTCTTAAGCCTTCTAAGCACTGTTCCATGCAACGCTGAAATGCTGCAGGAGCATTCATGAGCCCAAACGGGATCCGGACCCACTCATATAGGCCCCATGGGGTCACAAAAGCTGTCAAATGTCTACTTCCCGTTGCCATGAATCCCTGGTGGTACGCCTTACCCTGGTCCAGCAGTGAAAAGAGGGTGTTTCCTCCCAGGGTGTCCATAATGTCCTGCACCCTGGGGATGGGGTGGCGATCTGGATGAGTTTTCTTGTTGAGCTCCCTGTAGTCAATGCATAAGCGCAGGGTACTGTCTTTTTTTCTCACACAAACAACTGGAGAGGAGTAGGAAGAGGTCGACTTTTCAACCCACCCTTGTGCTATCAAGTCCTGTAAATAGTCTTTCATCTCTCTGTATAAAGGTTTTGGAACAGAGAGGTACGTTTTTGACACTGGCTCACCATCTTTTAGTGAAATGTCCATTTGCAGGCTTTCCACACAGCCTATGTCATTATCAGACCTGGAGAATGACTCTGACTCTTCTCTTAACATCCGACTGACTGTCTGCCTCTGGTGTTCATTAAGGTGAGTCAAGTCAACGGGAGGTTCCCATTGTTCTTGGGTAGGGGTGCTTCCACTAGCGTTCTGAGCCCGGACATGGTGAATGGATGCAGTTGGTAAGTGATCTGTTTTAAATATGTTGGCAGGATACACTGATCTGACTGACTGTACAGTTCCAATAACAGTCCTTCCTGGCAGCATAATGTCATGACTTGTAGGATTTTGCACACTGACAATAATCTTTGGGGTCATCCCTGCCTTCACCGACACAAGAGTGTCGCAAAACTCTAGTCCTTCAGGCCAATGTGGGTTCTCGTCAGGTCCAAAGATAAGAGTCTCGTCCTCTCTGAAAGGTGGGGCCTGTATTCGACACTCGATTTGGATGGCGGTAAGTTTAGGCACACTGACTCTCTCATTTGCTGTCCTCACATTATGGTCACATGTCTGTCCTACACTCACTGCATTAATAAAGGTTTTTGCTTTGTTTTTCCTGAGGTGAGGAAAAGCCATTTTTACTGCATTCACAAGTTTGTCTCTATCCGCATGCTTTGTTTTGTCTTGCAGGCTATCTAGAACAAGGCGCTCAATGACATTAAAGCCAATAATAGGACATTGTTGCTGTTTGCCTTTTAGCACTAACATGGGTATTAGCAGCTCATCATCATTAGCAGTAAGTTTAAAGGACACTTCGAGCCATCCGACATATGGCATTTCTGTTCCATTGGCTGCTTCGAGTTGCAAAGGGTCAAGTGGGTCAACTAGCTCTGATACATCTCTGAGAGGAACATCAGGTAAATGGCTTTTTTTCCACACCTCATCTATAGCACAAACTTGTGAACCTGTATCCCAAAGAGCCTGGGTTTTCCGTTTGTGCAGGAAACACCTGATTACACACTTCTTTCCTACTAACTCACTTACAGTACGTGTTTTCTCTGGGGCACCATTTTCCTTGCACTTGACTTTAACACGTGACGGAGTCGCCTGCTTCTTGATAGCTGAACATGCATATGGCTTACAAAGTCTTTTGTGTAAGGGCCAATGGTTTCCCTGACACTCCTTTGAGCAGTATAAAGTGATTTTACAAACTGAACAACATTTTAATTCCTCACTTCCTTTCTCTTCTTCACAACCTGCACAAAATTGGGACTTATCAATATCACTGGTTGCTCCATGTCCCGTGGGAGCAACCCCTTTTAGTTTAAAGGGATTCTCTGAGCGGGCTCTACTTGTTTCTGTGCTTTACAACCTGCTCTGAAGTGTTCACTGCTTCCACACCTAAAGCAATGTTGACAGTACTCCTCACCTGCTTGAGTACATGAGAAACATCTTGGCTGAGGGCGTCGCGCCGGGTAAAACCTCTGTGGTGCAAACCTCTGCTGAAACTGGGCCGTCTCTCTCATCCGCCCACGGCTGAATGCTGGTCGATATTCCTGCACTGCTGTTGGTAACTGCTGGTGGTAAAATGACATGTCATTTGACTCAGTCTTGTAAGGTGAGGATTGTGAGGGTGAAAACACTGGGTAAGGGGAGGGCACAGTTGCTGGTTCTCTGCTTGGTGGGAGGTACTGTGGCGGTGCAGGTGTGGGTCTTTGGATGGTTTCCCTGATTTGGCAGATCTCCGCTTTCAAGTCTTTCAATAACACCATGTCAGAGCGCATTTCTTTGATTTCAGCGAGCAGATCGGGGGAAAGTGTAGCTGGACTTTGTGAGGTGGCACTTTTCTTTTCCACTGGAGCTTCACTTGACTGGACTGTATTCATATTAGTTACACGTGATGGGGCAGCATGTTTCTTTTTGTCCTGCCTCTCTTTTTCATTAGTAGATGAAATGTTCAGTTTCTCCAACAGCAGCTCATCTGAGGTATCCGTCTGGAGGAGGTAGGGCTGCAGGTCACCTTTAATATTGTCACTCTGGAGGCCAGTTAGAACTGTATGCATAAACAGACTCTGGACTAGTACTGGGTCATATTTTAGGCTTGAATCAGCTTCCTGAGAAGCAAACAGGATTTTTTGTCTTAGGTCCATTGCCCTTATCAAGAAGTTTTGAGGGGCCTCTTTACTGTTTTGAACCTCGGAAGTGAGTTGTTTATATAACTCTGTGGCGCCTCTCTCCTGGTAATGACACCTGAGGATCCTACGAAGGGCAGGCAGTGTTAGTTTGTCTTTCCCTTCAAGGTAACTTCGTAACTGCAGGCCTGGTGTGATAGCACGGATTACAGCATCAATTATCTCTGACTCTGGATAGCCTTTGCTGAGACCACTTTCAATTTGTTTGGCCAGACTAGAAAATGTTAGCTTATCTTTCTGCCCTGGCTCGCCTATCTGACCAGCTATCTTAAAATCTTTGCGCCACATGGAGCCACTAGGGGGTGCTGGGGCCATATTCTTTTCTGGCTTACTGGAACTGGCAGGGGGGTTCATGCTTGTTTTCATTAGGTCATACATTTCGTTCTCTTTTTCTTTCAACGACAGCCTTAGCGCCTCTACCTGTTTCTGGAGGTTTTCCTGTAACTCTGTCTGACTGGAGATTTCACATTCACTTACGTTTGTTGCCGTATTGATTTTGTCTATAATGTCACGTACACTAAGGAGGTCTGACATACCCTCATCCTCTAGGTCGGCCACTTCTTCCCGTTCAAGATACTTTATTACATGTGAAATCACTTGACTGCGAGTTTTACCAGTTACATGTTCTTTCCCTGGTCCTGAAAGATGCAGTGCATCGCATACTTTAATCAGCTGTTCGACAGTCAGTTTGTACAGCGCTCCTTTAATCTCCAGTTGCAGATTCTCCAATTCGGACTCCATTTTATCAGAAAGGAAACAAGCAGTAGAAAGGGTTAATCTGACTTAATTGGCTTTTTACTGCTCCCTAGTGGTCAGTTTGGCTCACTTCAGGATACAAGGTGCCAGTTTCGTCTGAAGACCACTTCCGTCTTGCTGAACTCTTTTCTCTGATACCTGGGTTGGTTAAAGGGATGATCGACGCAAGGACTCCATTCACAGCTCAGGGGTGATCCTCAAGCCAAACATCCCAGCGGGGCCTCCAAATGTTGTGCCCTTAAAAAGGGGAAAGATAATGAGAAAGATGAAGAAATCACGCACACGCAGCTCTCGCCTTCACTCGTCTGTATTGAATGAGTTTTTTTTAACAAGAAAACATACATTTCAAGATTAGTGCACTCATCAGGTTCAGGACCACAGTCACAAGTATTTTCTCAATGTATTTTAAATGATCTTTTTAACTAAATTACCATATGACATGTAAATTGTTTTAAACAAAGTTATCAAATCACATTAATACTCAATTTTACATTAATTCTCACAAAGCACTAAAAGGAATTATACTTTTAACAGGATTCATTGTCTCAGCATGACACAAACTCACCCTTATAGTTATACATTCACAATAAATCTTACAACAAAAATATGTGGACGTCAGTAGCTAGCTTAAACACCAAGGATAAAGTTAACACTCGTATATAGCGGGACTCGGACACGACGGAGCCACGAGGTCTCCGGCTGCTAGTATAGCTGCTAACGTTACACACATCTTCTCAGTTAGCATTTACTCTTTAATGCTACACGCATGTAAAACGTCTCTTTTACTCATGTAAAACCACAGTAACATAACGAAATGTAGTCTACTATCAACATGTGCTAAAATCCACATTACTTTGAGAGTGTTCATTACCTTAAAAAGGGAAAGATAATGAGAAAGATGAAGAAATCACGCACACGCAGCTCTCGCCTTCACTCGTCTGTATTGAATGAGGAAGAGAAGCGCGCCGGAATCCCCCTACTGAAACCCCAAGGCATTACCAACCGATCGATGAATAATAAAACCATACAGACGAAGATCAGCATTATCTGCATTCAACTTATTAATATTACTCTAATTTTAAACAGTGGCAAAACTTAATACGTATTATAATATAACCATTAATATAAACAAAACTTAATACGCGTTTTATAACAGACTATTTTATGCAATAATGAGTTATGAACTATAATGTCACATACCACTTGTCACATGTGTGTGTGTCTGACTGTAGAAGTGCCGGTCTGGAGTGTGTGTGTGTGTCGGACTGTAGAAGTGCCGGTCTGAAGTGTGTGTGTGTGTCTGACTGTAGAAGTGCCGGTCTGGAGTGTGTGTGTGTGTGTGTGTGTGTGTGTGTGTGTGTGTGTGTGTGTCTGACTGTAGAAGTGCCGGTCTGGAGTGTGTGTGTGTGTGTGTGTGTGTCTGACTGTAGAAGTGCCAGTCTGGAGTGTGTGTGTGTCTGACTGTAGAAGTGCCGGTCTGGAGTGTGTGTGTGTCTGACTGTAGAAGTGCCAGTCTGGAGTGTGTGTGTGTGTGTCTGACTGTAGAAGTGCCAGTCTGGAGTGTGTGTGTGTGTGTGTGTGTGTGTGTGTGTGTGTGTGTGTGTCTGACTGTAGAAGTGCCAGTCTGGAGTGTGTGTGTGTCTGACTGTAGAAGTGCCGGTCTGGAGTGTGTGTGTGTGTGTGTCTGACTGTAGAAGTGCCGGTCTGGAGTGTGTGTGTGTGTGTGTGTGACTGTAGAAGTGCCAGTCTGGAGTGTGTGTGTGTCTGACTGTAGAAGTGCCGGTCTGGAGTGTGTGTGTGTGTGTGTGTGTCTGACTGTAGAAGTGCCGGTCTGGAGTGTGTGTGTGTGTGTGTGTGTGTGTGTGTGTGTGTGTGTGTGTGTGTGTGTGTGTGTGTGTGTGTGTGTCTGACTGTAGAAGTGCCAGTCTGGAGTGAGTGTGTGTGTGTGTGTGTGTGTGTGTGTGTGTATGTGTGTGTGTGTGTGTCTGACTGTAGAAGTGCCAGTCTGGAGTGTGTGTGTGTGTGTGTGTGTGTCTGACTGTAGAAGTGCCGGTCTGGAGTGTGTGTGTGTGTGTGTGTGTCTGACTGTAGAAGTGCCAGACTGTAGAAGTGCCTGTGTGTGTGTGGTGTGTGTGTGTGTGTGTGTGTGTGTGTGTGTGTGTGTGTGGTGTGTGTGTGTGTCTGACTGTAGAAGTGCCAGTCTGGAGTGAGTGTGTGTGTGTGTGTGTGTGTGTGTGTGTGTGTGTGTGTGTGTGTGTATGTGTGTGTGTGTGTGTCTGACTGTAGAAGTGCCAGTCTGGAGTGTGTGTGTGTGTGTGTGTGTGTGTCTGACTGTAGAAGTGCCGGTCTGGAGTGTGTGTGTGTGTGTGTGTGTGTGTGTCTGACTGTAGAAGTGTGTGTGTGTGTGTGTGTGTGTGTGTGTGTGTGTGTGTGTGTGTGTGTGTGTGTGTGTGTGTGTCTGACTGTAGAAGTGCCGGTCTGGAGTGTGTGTGTGTGTGTGTGTGTGTGTGTGTGTGTGTGTGTGTGTGTGTGTGTGTCTGACTGTAGAAGTGCCAGTCTGGAGTGTGTGTGTGTGTCTGACTGTAGAAGTGCCAGTCTGAAGTGTGTGTGTGTTTTGCAGGCCAGGATTAAGAAGATCATGCAGACGGATGAAGAGATCGGGAAAGTGGCGGCTGCAGTTCCGGTCATCATCTGTATCCTTCACATCTTCGTTAGGGGCTTTAATTAAGACCAGACTCTACGTGAGAAATCTAATCAGTCTAACAGTTGAACAGATAACATCCAAACACACTTTAAGTGTTTCTTTTGTTGCATCTGTAGATTCTTTATCTGTAGATCTGTAGATGTCTTTAAAGATGTGTTTTCCTCCACTTCAGTAACACGTACACACACACACATTTACAGTTTTATTCATATCTATATTCTGAAGGTGTTTACTGAGAGATTTGTGCATATATCATTCAACCTGACTTTTATAACATTTTATTCCTAAAAACATGGAGAAAATGTGCTTTTTCTTCTGAGAAATCCAAACCCATCTGTAAAAACCTTTAACTCTGTCAACAAAATCATACACACATTTTGAATCTTGATCCAATGTTCAGATTTATGGTCTGGAATGTTTGCAAATTTTGCAAAGATTTTGCAAAGATTACATATACTCATTTAATTAGCATATTTAAACAACGTTTCAGAAAAGTTGTAATATAAAATAATTGTCTTAGATTACAACACATCAATAAATGAGTTTTTTCTCTACTTCTGTAAGAGTTATATACGCCAACATTTACAGTTTTATTCATATCTATATTCTGAAGGTTTTTACTGAGGGGTTTATTCATATATCATTCAAACTGATTTTTATAACATTTTATTCCTAAAAACATTAAGAAAATGTGCTTTTTTCCGTCTGTTGATTTTATCCATGTAGTTTTATTTATTTTTATGTTCTTAAGGTTTTTTTAGAGGGTTTTGTCTATATATCATTTGCCTGATTATGTAATATTTTATTCCTAAATTTTTTTCTTTCTTTTTTTGGCAGTGCAGAAATCTGATCTTTTTATTTGATCACATCATATCTGGCTAAACATCCAAAATACACATTTAAGTGTTTAAAATCTCCACTTCAGGAAAACGTATACACACCAATATTTACAGTTTTATTCATATCTATATTCTGAAGGTTTTCACTGAGGGGTTTGTTGATATTTCATTCATTTTTTAATTTAATAATATATAAATAGATGTCTTTAAAAAGGTTGCTCCTGTGATAATTTTAGAATTGTTATCATAAAGTAAATTGAAATATTCTATATAAATGGTGATATAACTATTGTTATATATTTTTTATGTTATATGTATGTATATATATATATGTTATATATATTTATATATTTTTTTTATCATAAATTGAAATATTCTATATAGTTGTTGTTACTATTGTTGTTATTTTTTTGGGACGATTGTTAAAATGCTGTAAACAATGTATTTGTTTGTAAGTGTTGTTTGTTTGTAAGTGTTGTTTGTTTGTAAGTGTTTGTTTGTAAGTGTTGTTTGTTTGGTTGTTTGTAAGTGTTTGTTTGTTTGTTTGTTTGGTTGTTTGTTTGTAAGTGTTGTTTGTTTGTAAGTGGATGTTTGTTTGTTTGTAAGTGTTGTTTGTTTGTTTGTAAGTGTTGTTTGTAAGTGCAGTGACTCTTTCCTTGACTGGAGTGAGCCCGCGCTCTGGAGCTGTTCCTGGAGTCTCTCCTGACCAAAGCCTGTCACGTCACCCAGTCACGCAACGCCAAAACCATGACCACCTCACACCTGTACGTCACACACATCACATGACTGCTGTCTGTTAGCGCGCGCTCCGTTTGCCAACGCTCGTGTGTGTGTGTGTGTGTGTGTGTGTGTGTGTGTGTGTGTGTGTGTGTGTGTGTGTGTGTGTGTGTGTGTGTGTGTGTGTGTGTGTGTGCAGAAAGCAGTGCATCGAGCTGGAGCAGCAGTTTGACTTCCTGAAGGATCTGGTGGCGTCAGTGCCGGATATGCAGGGGGACGGAGACGAGAACCACACGGACCCCGCAGACAAGATCCCGCGCAGGTCAGACTCGCCACAACACGGCAACACACATGTGCACGCGGTTCACAGATTCACGGTTTTGAAGTTTATACAGAGATAAAACTTGATGATTTCAAACTTGCACTTCTTTACGACGGAAGTGAATCAATCAAAACTAACTTTATCTGGACAGTAACTTTATTCTAGATCTGCTGTAAAGCCTAAACACTCTCTGTTACTGTAAACTCCTGTTATCACTGTAAAGCTGCTGTCAAACTCTATAGTGTTAAAGCGCTGTAGAAATGAAGACTTGACTTATGCAAAAAAATTACAATTATTTCAATTGCATTTAAAATTGTCATGCATTTTGCGCTGTTTTAACATGAGCAAACTAATAAACGTAATGTGACTCGTATTTGTCAATAATGATTTTAACGGCTCTGATTTTATTATTATTAGTGATTAAGACGTCTGTTATGCAAAAATAAATGCTCCGAGTGATTTTAGTGTTTGAGCTGTGAGGATTAGCAGTGAAATAGAAGAGATGCACATTTCTGCTAGAACACACATCTACAGTTCTGCTTTTCAGTGCAGGAACACGGATTGAATCTTTCTGCATTTAATATTACAAGTAATGTGAGGTATGTAATCAGATTACTTGTTCTAGTAGCGAGTAAAGTAAAGCATTACTTTTAAATTTACAACAAAAGATCTCCGTTACTTGTAGCTTTCTTCTCCTGTATCGTATTCTTCCAAAAACAGAAGTTTTATTGTTATTAAAAAGAAAACAAGCAAGTCAACATGAGAGAAATAACGTAACGTATTACAATCCTTAAAAAGTAACTGAGTAATGGAATTAGTTACTTTTTAGGGAGTAACGCAATATTATAACGCATTACTTTAAAAGTAACTTTCACTACACACATCTGAGGTTTTTTGTGTGTTACTTTACGAAATAAACATGTCTGTTCACTGCAAAAACTATTCTTGCTCTGGGTTTTTGTTTTCCAGTCAAATATCTGAACATTCTTACTTGAAGCAAAATTACTCAAGATAATCGGCCTAAGTCTTGTTACTAACAATGAGCAATATATTTTACAGCATTTATTAATCTTTGCTAATGCTCATGTTTGTGCTAGTTCAGTGCATTAACTAATGTTTATAACTTTTCAAGATGCACATGCAGTGATATTACTGTATAATGCTGTGGAAGTCTTGTTTACTAGAACTGATGTTACCTGTGGATCAGGATTATAGTGTTACTGTATATATTATACTGTATGTTTTTACTGTATATATACTGTAACGTGTTACTGTATGTTATATATATATATGTATATAATGGAATTTGTGTCTCAGGGGGCGTAAGATCAGCTCGGGCCGTAAGAACGGGGGAGCGGGAGCCAAGGGCAAAGACAAGAAACTCTCCGGCACAGAGTCAGAGCAAGAGGTAAACCACTTCTCTATCCCACAATGCACTGCTTCACTACAGCACACTCAGATCCTGTTATATTATTATTGTATTAGTGTGCTGCGATTAAAGGGATATGTCACCCAAACATGTAAACTCTGTCAGTAATTACTCTCCCTCATGTTGTTCAACCCCGTAAGACTTTCGTTCATCTTCGGGACACAAATGAAGATATTTGTGATTAAATCTGAGAGCTGGGTCACTCCTCCATAGGCTTCTAAAGGATTGAAACTTGCTGGCCCAGAAAAGTCATTAAAGACATCGTTAAAAGAGTCCAAGTGACTAGATCTTAAGTTTATAAAACGACGAGAATATTTTTTGCGTGCACTAAAATAACGACTTTATTCGACCATCTCTTCTCTTCCGTGTCTTTCTCCTAAGCTGTTGATGTAGTGTAACTGCGTAGCGCTTCTGTGTTATACGTCACACGCAGGCTCACTATTGGCCGACGCTGGTCATGTGTGTGTGTGTGTGTGTGTGTGTGATGTGTGTGACGTTCAACCAGAAGCGTTGCGCAATAACACTGAGTGAAATCTCCAGGCCCAAAGAGAATACTTGAATAGAGTCGCTGTTTTTGTTTGTTTTTTGCGCTCAAAAAGTATTCTAGTAGCTCGATAAACTTAAGATTGAGCCACTGTCGTCACATTAAATATTTAAACATTTTCTTCAATGACTTTCGGGGCCGGCAAGTTTCAATCCTTTAGAAGCCTATGGAGGAGTGACCCAGCTCTCAATTTAATCACAGATATCTTCATTTGTGTTCTGAAGATGAACGAAGGTCTTACGGGGTTGAACAACATGAGGGAGAGTAATTACTGACAGAGTTTACACTTAGGGGTGAACTATCCCTTTAACAGCAAGCAAACATGAGGGAACAGTTATCTGTAAAGCATATTTGAGTTTCATTTAAATTAATTTTGGCTTCTTTTTTAATAAATCTTGTTTATTAAAAAAAAGCCACCAAGTTTTTTGTTCTACACTTATTTTTCATTCCTTTTCTGTTTTGAATAGCACTAATTTTTAAAGGATTTGTTGTGGCATGACGGGAACTAAAAAATGTTTTCAATGTTTTGTTTTATTTATTGTTCATCTTTAGTGTAATATTAAAATGTGACTTGATCCAGTGCAGTTTTGACCTGATATATGTCTTATTCTCCAGTGTCTATATCTACGTGGAAATTGAGCTATTATTATTATTATTATATGTATATAGTAGAATTATATTCAACTTAACAACTGTGTTAAGCCTGCTTTTTGTGAGTGTTTATGATTTATGAGCCTGCCTGTCTATAATGAATGGTGTTTTGCTGTATATTATTTGTTTGAGTTCAGGACGAGGACAGAGCGATAGAAAGCGGTTTCTGTCAATCAGTTGAAAATCTAAAGTGCTGCATGAAATGCTGATTAACTCCAGCTGTGTGTGTGTGCGTGTGCGTGTGTGTGCGTGTGCGTGCGTGCGCGTGTGTGTGCGTGCGTGCGCGTGTGTGTGCGCGTGCGTGTGCGTGTGTGTGCGTGTGTGCTTGCGTGTGTGCGCGTGTGTGTGTGTGTGTGCGTGTGCGTGCGTGCGTGTGTGTGCGTGCGTGTGTGTGTGTGTGTGTGTGTGTGTGTGTGTGTGTGCGCGCGTGTGTGTGCGCGCGTGTGTGTGTGCGTGCGTGTGTGTGCGTGCGTGTGTGTGTGTGCGTGTGCGTGCGTGGTGTGTGTGTGCGCGCTTGTGTGCGTGTGTGCGTGTGTGCGTGCGTGTGTGTGCGTGCGTGTGTGTGTGTGTGCATGTGTGTGCAGGATGACTCCGAGGACACTGAGACAGAAGGAGATGAGGACGAGGACACGTCTCAGACCAGCACAAACACACAGCCCTCCTCCTTCTACCACAGGTATTACACAACCGTACTCACACTATACTTCTCAATACATTCACCGTTCCACAGTTTAGCCTTGATCAGATGCATGCAAATAATTATTATTAACATATGACATATTTTATTTGTTTATTACATTGAATTTGTTCAGTTAAAACGTATGAAATGGTCATAGAAATATATAAAGGCAGAATATGAGATGTTTGCATATCCACCAGCACAGGGTCATAACCCATATTTTGTTCAAGTGTGTACAACATTATATATTATATTGAGTGCTGGGCCATGATTTTTAACCCGGATCCAAACTAAAAATTTGCATAATATATGTATTATTATTTTATGTTATACAGGTGCTGGTCATATAATTACAACATCATAAAAGTGGATTTATTTCAGTAATTCCATTCAAAAAGTGAAACTTGGATATTATATTCATTCATTACACACAGACTGATATATTGCAAATGTTTATTTCATTTAATTGTGATGATTAAAACTGACAACTAATGAAAACCCCAAATTCAGTCTCTCTGAAAATTAGAATATTACTGAACACCAATACAAAAAAAGGATTTTTAGAAATGTTGGCCAACTGAAAGTATGATTATGTAAAGTATGAGCATGTACACACTCAGCACTGCTGCGGCTCCTTTAGCCTGGGTTACTGCAGCGATGCGGAGTCGGTCAGTCTGTGGCTCTGCTCAGGGGTTATGAGCCCAGGTGTCTCTGATACTGGCCTTCAGCTCCTCTGCAGTGTTGGGTCAGGGGTTATGAGCCCAGGTGTCTCTGATACTGGCCTTCAGCTCCTCTGCAGTGTTGGGTCAGGTGTTATGAGCCCAGGTGTCTCTGATAGTGGCCTTCAGCTCTTCTGCAGTGTTGGGTCAGGTGTTATGAGCCCAGGTGTCTCTGATAGTGGCCTTCAGCTCCTCTGCAGTGTTGGGTCAGGTGTTATGAGCCCAGGTGTCTCTGATAGTGGCCTTCAGCTCTTCTGCAGTGTTGGGTCAGGTGTTATGAGCCCAGGTGTCTCTGATAGTGGCCTTCAGCTCTTCTGCAGTGTTGGGTCAGGTGTTATGAGCCCAGGTGTCTCTGATAGTGGCCTTCAGCTCCTCTGCAGTGTTGGGTCAGGTGTTATGAGCCCAGGTGTCTCTGATAGTGGCCTTCAGCTCCTCTGCAGTGTTGGGTCAGGGGTTATGAGCCCAGGTGTCTCTGATAGTGGCCTTCAGCTCCTCTGCAGTGTTGGGTCAGGTGTTATGAGCCCAGGTGTCTCTGATAGTGGCCTTCAGCTCTTCTGCAGTGTTGGGTCAGGTGTTATGAGCCCAGGTGTCTCTGATAGTGGCCTTCAGCTCCTCTGCAGTGTTGGGTCAGGTGTTATGAGCCCAGGTGTCTCTGATAGTGGCCTTCAGCTCTTCTGCAGTGTTGGGTCAGGTGTTATGAGCCCAGGTGTCTCTGATACTGGCCTTCAGCTCTTCTGCAGTGTTGGGTCAGGTGTTATGAGCCCAGGTGTCTCTGATACTGGCCTTCAGCTCCTCTGCAGTGTTGGGTCAGGTGTTATGAGCCCAGGTGTCTCTGATAGTGGCCTTCAGCTCTTCTGCAGTGTTGGGTCAGGTGTTATGAGCCCAGGTGTCTCTGATAGTGGCCTTCAGCTCCTCTGCAGTGTTGGGTCAGTGTTATGAGCCCAGGTGTCTCTGATAGTGGCCTTCAGCTCTTCTGCAGTGTTGGTCAGGTGTTATGAGCCCAGGTGTCTCTGATAGTGGCCTTCAGCTCCTCTGCAGTGTTGGGTCAGGTGTTATGAGCCCAGGTGTCTCTGATATGGCCTTCAGCTCTTCTGCAGTGTTGGGTCAGGTGTTATGAGCCCAGGTGTCTCTGATAGTGGCCTTCAGCTCCTCTGCAGTGTTGGGTCAGGTGTTATGAGCCCAGGTGTCTCTGATAGTGGCCTTCAGCTCCTCTGCAGTGTTGGGTCAGGTGTTATGAGCCCAGGTGTCTCTGATAGTGGCCTTCAGCTCCTCTGCAGTGTTGGGTCAGGTGTTATGAGCCCAGGTGTCTCTGATAGTGGCCTTCAGCTCTTCTGCAGTGTTGGGTCAGGTGTTATGAGCCCAGGTGTCTCTGATAGTGGCCTTCAGCTCCTCTGCAGTGTTGGGTCAGGTGTTATGAGCCCAGGTGTCTCTGATAGTGGCCTTCAGCTCTCTGCAGTGTTGGGTCAGGTGTTATGAGCCCAGGTGTCTCTGATAGTGGCCTTCAGCTCTTCTGCAGTGTTGGTCAGGTGTTATGAGCCCAGGTGTCTCTGATAGTGGCCTTCAGCTCTCTGCAGTGTTGGGTCAGGTGTTTCCAGGGTCCTGATTGCTTCACTCTCTCATTGGCGTGTTATGACCCGGTGTCTCTGATATGGCCTTCAGCTCTTCTGCAGTGTTGGGTCAGGTGTTATGAGCCCAGGTGTCTCTGATAGTGGCCTTCAGCTCTCTGCAGTGTTGGTCAGGTGTTATGACCCAGGTTCTCTGATAGTGGCCTTCAGCTCTCTGCAGTGTTGGTCAGGTGTTATGAGCCCAGGGTCTCTGATAGTGGCCTTCAGCTCTTCTGCAGTGTTGGTCAGGTGTTATGAGCCCAGGTGTCTCTGATAGTGGCCTTCAGCTCTTCTGCAGTGTTGGGTCAGGTGTTATGAGCCCAGGTGTCTCTGATAGTGGCCTTCAGCTCCTCTGCAGTGTTGGGTCAGGTGTTATGAGCCCAGGTGTCTCTGATATGGCCTTCAGCTCTCTGCAGTGTTGGGTCAGGTGTTATGAGCCCAGGTGTCTCTGATAGTGGCCTTCAGCTCTCTGCAGTGTTGGGTCAGGTGTTATGAGCCAGGTGTCTCTGATATGGCCTTCAGCTTCCTTGCAGTTTGGTCAGGTGTTATGACCAGGTGTCTCTGATATGGCCTTCAGCTCTTTGCATGTTGGGTCAGGTTTAGACATTCTGATATGCTTCACTCTTCTGCATGTTGTCATTTATGAACCCAGGTGATTTATAGTGGTTAGTGTGCAGTGTGGAGGTGTTGCCGGTGCCGATAGTGCCTCAGCTCTCGCAGGGGGCAAGCAGGTCCGTAGTTTCACTCTCTCAGTGGTCAGTGTTATACCCAGTGCTGACTGGCCTTCAGCCTATGCAGTTAACCAGGGTCCAGACTACTGGCCCACATTCAGTGTTTAAGGTTCTTAAGTCTTCAGTTCTGATTGTCAGTGTTAACCAGTGTTCTTCCTAGTTCTGCATGTTGGGTCAGTGCTTATGACCTGTGTTCTGTTAGTGGCCTTGACTCCCTCAGTCACTTGGTCAGTATTACCCAGTGTCTCTGTATGCTTCACTCCTTCTCCAGTGTGGTCGTGTTTACCCTAGTGTTGTACTCCTTCACTCCTCTCATGTTGCGTATGACCCAGGTCTCTGAATGCCAGCTCTTCGCAGTGTTGTGTTATGTTATGATGTCCAGGTGTCTTCTGATATGCTTCAAAGCAGTCTTCTGCATGATTGTAGGTTTATGACCAGACTAGATATTGGCCTTTCAGCATTCTGATATGTTGGTCAGAGGTTAGTGAGCACCAGTGTCTCATATGACCTTTCACAAATTCATCTCAGTATGGTTATTTTATAGTGCAGTATATCTCAAATTATAGATGACACTATCATCATCTGTGTGGTATGTATGACAGGTTTAATATGCCATTCACTTTCTATTTATGGATATTTATGATCAATGATATTCCTAATTATGACCCAGCACCTGTTTGATTTTTGTGGTTATATACTATATGTAGCCTATTTATTATGAATAGTGATATATCTTATCTCTAGTTGTAGGTTATATAATCCACATATGATTATTTCAGGTATTTTGCCCTGTCTGTATCTATGTTGGCAGGTTTTATAGCAGTTTGCTGATAGTGTTTCAATGTTCTGCAAGTGTGTTAGTTTATGCCAGTGTCTCGTGTGGTGCTGCAGTGGTGTGTATGAGCCCCGGTGTCTCTGATAGTGGCCGTCAGCTCCTCGCAGGTGGCGCGTAGCCGTGTTCTGCACCCAGCGTGCTCTGATGAGTGGCTTCACCCCGGCACGGTCGACAGGAACCCACGGTGCATCGAAGAGGCCTTACAGCTTCTAGCATTCCACATATAGCTGTCTTAATTGGCTTCAACTCTCTTATTGTAGGACGTTATGCTGTTTTAACCGGTTTCTTCTGTTGTGAGCCCGAAGCTTCGGCCTGATTTACCAGTGTGTTTGCCCACTTCTTCTTTCACTGCCTCTCATCCCTCATTCCTCAGCTGTTTCGGACGATCAGTGTTCCTCCATCCTTGACTAGTTTTGGAAGGGAAATGCAGAGCAATAGTTCTGTTCTTTTTGCTTTTGTCAATTTGTCCTTTTTAAGCTAGTTTTACTATTAAAGCTTCTTTCTTCATTATTACACTGTGGAACGTCACTGAGACACACTCACAAACTCCTGCTTTCTGTTTCCCAGCGTTTTAAAGCTTTCACACACACACACACACACACCGGGACGATGCACATGTGTATAAATGATTTCCCCTGTTTTACATGTTTTAGACTCTTTTAATGTTGCGTCTCATGTGTACAGCGACACGTTGGCTTTTAACTCTTGATTTTGTATGAGTGAAATAAACTTGAGGTTTCAGTAATTTGCTCTTGTGCTTTACTCGTGCGACACTCATAATCACTGTTTCAGGATCATATCTGCTTATTCCTGCATCATCACGTGTGTTAATGAGGAAAACTCAAGACATATCTGACGCTTCTCTGCTAAACACAGTCAGTTGTGTTGCGTTTGATCATTTACCGTTCATGTTCATTCTCATTATTGTCATATTATAGTGTTTTGATATAAAACACTCACACAAAACAAGCTTTTTATGGAATGTTTTTAAATAAATATATATAATTTTAACATTTATTTTCAGTTTTATATGGATCTTTTGAAGAAATTCTGAACTTTATATTCATAAAAGAATCCTGAAAAATAAACTGCATCAGTTTCCACAGAAATATGAACCGTTTTTAACACTGATAATAATCATAAATGTTTCTTGAACATCAAATTATCATATTATAGTGATTTCTGAAGGATCATGTGACACTGAAGACTGGAGTAATGATGATAAATTCAGCTTTGATCACAGGAATAAATGACACTTTACTATATATTCACATAGAAAACAGATGATTTACATTACAATTGTAGAGGCTAATACCTAATGTCCTTATTCTTTTAGCCTCTCGAGGTTAGATGAGGAGTATCTTCTTATCTACATGTCCATTAAGCACGCACGGAGAAGCGGTCATAACAAAAAGCCGTATTTATTGATCGCAGTCTCTGGTTTACTTTCCAAAACAAAAAAAAACTAAATTGACATCCAAGAAAACACTATGAGTGTGAACACTGGTCTCTCAAAACATACATTTCATGCGAATTGAAGAAACTGTTGCTCTCCAAACTCTAACCTGTCTGTGCCAAACAATCCTACCTCATTATCAACACCTGCACTCACGCATCGTAGTGATGCGGCAAAAGGGGAGGAGTCAATGAATGTCTTTGACCAGGTTAGTACAAGTATTAAACATTGAACAGAATTCCTTTGTACATTTAAAGCATAATATTTTGTAATACATAAGACATAAAACAAATTTAATCTTTACTCAATTATAATTCTGGTGGTGCACAAAATTCTGAATATGGCTCCAACATCCTGGCCCCTAATTGTTAATGCCAGAGCAGAACAATTACCAAATATGAAATATCTAATGGAGTCAGGACTCATATGACTAGGTACAGTATTGCCATATGTACAGTATACCAAAATAAATGTCAATTTACATAGCATTTATCAAATTAATCATATTGCATTTCATTCATCAATGTTTATACATTGTGATATCTTACTTCATCTATCAATTCCCATGAATCACCCCCAAAGTCCATACCAATGATGTGTCGAAAGCACACTCCATAGGGAAGGATACAAAAGTCCAATGGGTGTAAATGTGGTGTGAAAGATGAGAAGTCCATGTATGTGCAGATTTTGAGTGTATATGTGGTGTGAATTTGAAAAGTCCATGTATGTAAAGATATGTACTGGTGTGTGAGCACGTAATGATATATGTAGGTTTGTCAGGATAAATGAAAGCGTGCACATAAGACTGTAAAAAACTGACATTGTTTTGTCAGAATCACTCAGGCTGACTTGTCAGCTTCCAGAAGCAAACAGAGTTTGGTGATGGGTCTTTGTAGAACAGAGGTTTTAGTCTTCACCAAGACACTGCGGACAAAACCTTTGGGCCCCGGCAGGGTCTTCATCACACGACCTAAGGGCCACGAGTTCCTTGGTGCTGTGTGGTCTACTATGACTACTATGTCATCTACCTGGAAGTTTCTCTTGGGATTGGTCCACTTTTGCCGTTGCTGCATCAATGAAAGATATTCAGTTGTCCATCGTTGCCAAAAAAGGTCTGCAAGGTATTGCACCTGTTTCCATCGCTTTCTAGCGTACGAGTCATCTCTATTGAAGAGTCCAGGTGGCAAGAGGGGTTTGGATTTCAACTGCAGGAGGTGACTTGGTGTTAGGGGTTCAAGGTCATTTGGGTCACCAGATACAGTTGTGATGGGCCAGTCATTGAGTATACACTCAACTTCACACAAAGCTGTTTGTAACAGATCATCGTCCAGTGTCTGTTGTTTCAGGACAGAGAGCAGTATTTTCTTAACTAGTTTGATTAATCTCTCCCACACTCCTCCGAAGTGGGCTGCAAATGGTGGATTAAAGATCCACTTGACATGATTGCTCAGCAAAGTCTCTTGAATTTTGTGATGGTCCATCAGGTTCAAGGTGGTCTCTAATTCCTTCTGGGCACACACAAAATTGGTGCCACGATCAGTCCTGATGGTCAGTACTGGTCCCCTCCGACATAAAAACCGTCGAATAGCATTGATGCAAGAGTTAGTGTCTAGCGTGCTTGCTACTTCGAGATGTATTGCTCGGCTCGCCAGGCAGGTAAATATCACCCCCCATCTTTTTACATGAGAACGACCTCGTTTGACTTCAATAGGTCCAAAGTAGTCAATACCCACATGTGAGAAAGGTGGAAGATCAGGAGCGACACGTTCATCAGGTAAGTCAGCCATTTTTTGTTCTCCTTTAGCTTGCATTCGTCTGCAAAAGACACAAGACTTTATTATCTTTCTTGCAGAGGAGTTTGCAGATGGTATCCAGAACCTCTGACCCAGTCTTGAAAGCATGTAATTTCTTCCTGAGTGTCCAACCTTTTGATGTATATCACGCAGGATCAGTTTGGATATATGTGAGTCTTTGGGTAGGATAATTGGGTTCTTTAGACTCACCGGCATGGCTGATTTACTTAGTCTTCCTCCAATCCTCAAAATGCCCTCATCAATGATTGGATCCAGTTTGTATATGGAGCTATTTGATTTGATGAGTTTGTCTTTTCTCAAGAGTGCTATCTCTGAGTCAAAGTAGCGCTGTTGTTCATAGCGAATGACAGACTTCTCAGCTTCGTCCAAATCTTCTGGAGTTAATCCTTTTTGCTTCATTTTACATTGGGAATCTATGGTAAGACCTTTGTCTTTCTGAAGCATCAAGAGTCCTTTGAGCCTTAGCCACCATGCAATAGCTCTCAATAGTTTCCTCCATGAAGAATAATACTCAATTATTCTAGTAACCGCGTTGTTTTGCAGGTTCAGGTAGTTAGTAGAGAGTTCTCTTTTTACTTCCGCATCGTTTGATGAGATGTATCTGAGATCTTCTGGCACTTCAGGCCATTCGGATTTCTCTTTTGACAGGAATTGAGGACCGTTCAGCCATCTTGGGGAATTCAGGAGGGATTCTATGGCCAAGCCACGTGAGCTGTCATCTGCCGGGTTGTCTCCAGAACATACATACCTCCACTGATGTACTTGCGAGAGGTTCACTGCAATCACTGCAATTCTATTTGCGACGTAAGTGTGAAATCGTTTTGTCTGATTATGGATATACTTCAGTACCACCGTACTGTCGGTCCAAAAGGTGGAATCCTCCAGTTCCATATGAAGATCCTTTTGCAACATTCTGTCCACCTTCACGGCAAGGGTTGCGGCTGCAAGCTCAAGTCTTGGAATCGTTATCCGTTTGAGTGGGACTACTCTGGCTTTTCCCAGTACAAATGTGACATGAACCTTTTTGACACTATTTGTAAGTTTGAGGTAACTTACTGTCCCATATCCTAGCTCGCTTGCGTCACAAAAATGGTGTAGTTCAGCAGTTTTTACAACACCAAAGTTCTTGGGCTTCATGCACCTGTCCACTTCAAATCTGCTCAGCTGGTCTAGCTCTGTGAGCCATCTTTGCCATGGCCTCATAATTCCATCCGGGATTATTTCATCCCACCCATATTTCTCATGGCAGAGTCTTTGCAGAATTTGCTTAGCCTTGAGAACAAAAGGGGAAATGAAACCTAGTGGGTCGTATATGGAATTGACTATAGAAAGGATTGTTCGTCTAGTGGGAGTTCTGTTCTTAATGGTTACCCGGAAGGTAAAGACGTCCTTTTGGATATTCCACTGGATTCCGAGTGCCCTCTCAAGAGGAGATTTTTCTCTGTCCAAGTCCAGCTGTTTCACAAGAGGGGCTCTGTAACTTTCTGGAATGGTCTCGAGGACTTCAGAGCTATTGCTCACCCATTTACGTAAAGTAAATCCTCCTTGGGTGCATGCTTCCCTGAGGTCTTCAATGAGCTTGATAGCTTCTTTCTCAGAAGCCACAGACTTGAGACAATCATCGACGTAAAAACTATGATTAATTGTGTCAATTACTTGTGAGCTGTACCATTCAGAATTATCAATTCCTGTTTGCTTTAAGGCAAAGTTTGCAATGCTTGGAGATGACACCGCACCAAAAAGATGAACATTCATCCTGTAGACTTCTAGTTGCTGGTCAACATCCCCTTGTGGCCACCACAGGAATCGAAGAAAGTCGTGATGATGATTTTGAACTCGTACCTGATAGTATATTGCTTCAATGTCAGCCTTTTTTGAAATGTTTTCATTTCTGAATCTAAGCAAGACACCCAGTAGAGGGTTGATCAGATCAGGACCTTGAAGAAGTTTGCCCTTGAATGAAGATGAACAATCAAAAACAACTCGAAGTTTCCCCTTCTTCTTGTGGTACACCCCATGATGTGGTATGTACCATACCTGCCCATCATTCCTTTCGAGTTGTTCTTGTGGCACCTTTTCTGCGTATCCTTTTCTCAGCACGTCCTCCATGAACACACTGTACTCATTTGCATAAGCAGAATTCTTCTTGAATCTTTTAGCAAGGTTTAGTGTACGCTGTGCTGTCAGATCATAGTTGTTAGGCAAAGTTACATCTTTATCACGAAAAGGCAGAGGTAGGTGGTAATGTCCATTTTTTAAGTTCTACTGAAGTCGTTACTATGTCCATGAACCTTTTGTCTTCTGCTGACATTTCTCTATTTTCCTCATAATCCTTTTCAGGAAAGTCATGATGATATTGGCTGATAATCAGATCTTGAAGATTCTCCATAGAGATGCGATTGGCCATCATTGACATTAATCCAGTTTCATCCTTTGAAGAAAAGGAATGAAGTGGTCTGTTGACTACCCATCCTAGCACAGTCTTGATCGCATATGGCCCATTTCCTTGACTGTTCACTATTTTCCACGGTTCCATTGCCTTTGGAACGTTAATTCCAATCAAAATCTCAATGTTAGCGTTGATTCTTTTCAGTTTGACTTCTTTCAGATAAGGCCATTTTTCAAGATCATGGTGAGTGAGTAGGTTTTCTTTCGACACAGGAATCTTTGGTTGGGTATATACTTTTGGAAGGTCTATATATGAATCTCCATCTATACTGCTTACTTCTAGACCTGTGAGCTCATAGCTCTTAACAGGTCTCTCCTGCCCCATCGTACGCAGAAGAATTTCAGTTCTGCGTCCTTTGGCATTCAGTTGATTCATAAGGTTCTCAGTGCAGAATGTCGCCGAACTGCCTGGGTCAAGAAAGGCGTAGGTTTCAATGGTTTTATTGCCTTTAGCAACTTTAACTTGGACTGGCACGATAGCTAGTGCACATTCCTTACTGGCCCCTGTTGCATGATCAGCTGACACTAATGCACTATTGACCGGCGTTTCTTCTTTTGGTTCTGAGAAACTCATTTTAGGCAAAATCTGTTTCTTTGAATTGTCGATGTGGAGCAGTGTAGGCTGTTTTCGTTGACATATCTGACAAACCATTTTCTTATTGCAATCTTTGCTCATGTGACCATTTTTAAAGCATCCGAAACAGTGACCATTCCTTTTGATATATTCAACCTTTTTATCTTGGGACACTGATTTCAATTTTATGCAGTCATTTAATGCATGTTTACCTTGGCAGTAACAACATGAGGTCAGAATAGCAGCATGAGTATTAGCATGCAGCTGCGCTTTAGATGCTTCTTTGCATGTCTGCTCATCAGGTCGTGTCACCGTAGTAACAAAGCTGCTGCCCCTTTTAGCTGTCGTCAAGCTGATGTTTCTGGGTTTTAGAACTGTGCCTTTAACAGGAGAAGGATCTTTGATATCTCCAAAGACAGGATGAAGTAAAATCTCAGCCTGAGTTTCCAGGAATTCTACAAGATTTCGAAATCTAATACGAGTATTAGTTCTTTGGAATGACTCAAAAGTTACTGTCCGCCACCTTTCTCGGAGCTTGTATGGGAGTTTGGATACAATCAATTTCAAATTTGATACAACGTCCAGTTCATCCATGTATTGTAGGTTTTGCATCACATTGCAACATTCCCTAAGGTACAGAGCAAATGCATGAAGTGATTTTCCATCATCAACTTTAATGGTTGTCCAGTTCAGTGCCTTTTCTATATAAGCATTCGCAATCTTCATCTCATTGCCGAAATGTTTCTTCAAAAGCTGCTGAGCTTCGGTATATCCTCTGCGAGCTTCCATGTGCATGCAGCTACGAACTAGAGCTCTGGCCTGGCCCGTAGTGAACTGTTCAAGAAAGTAGAGCCTGTCCTGACTGTTGCTCGTCTTGTCTTCAATCAGGAATTTAAAAGCATGAATGAAAGATTGGTAGGACAATGGATCTCCATCAAAAACTGGTACTTCTCTCTTAGGCAGTAGAAAATGATTCTGCTGCATAATCATAAGATCAGTCATTTCCTTTTGCCTTTGTACAATTAAGCTCAAATCTCTGTGCGAGCCATTACTGACCTCCAGCTGTGGACTTGAACTTGTGGCTGCTTGAGAGTATCTTTGTTCGTGACTGACAACTCTCTGGAGTGGAGTCTTGGGTATTGTGGTCATAGGAACGAATTCTAATGCAGAGCTATCTGTAAAAGTAGGTTCAACATTATGTTCTTTGTTTGCATCATAATAGTCATTCATAACATCAGCTCGGGATTCAACATCAGTTGTCAGCACTTTGATTTTTGCATCTGCTGCTGCTATTTGTGTTTGCAGTTCTGCCTTTTCAATCTTTGATTTTATAATAGCTTCTTCCATCTGTAAAGCTTGTATATCTGGCAGAGTTTTGGCACGTGCCACTAAAGCAGCCTTTTCAGCAGCAGCTATTTTAGCTGCAGACGAGGCCTTAGATGAGGTTGATCTTGCAGACACACTGCTGATGTTTGATATACTATCTTTTGGTTCGACTGTTGATCTGATTTTTCTTTCTGCCACATTTCAACTTCTTTAATAAAGGAATCGAAATCCATCATTTTAGGTTCAAACCAGTTGTCATGATCATTTTTCTTCTCTTCCTCTTCTAGAAGGTCTTGTACTGCATTATGCACATTTTTAAAGTCATGAATGAAAAACAGTAAAATCGCCATGGAATCATCCACTTGTTCAACACTTCCACCTTTAGCAAGTAGAGCTTTAATTTCATTCATTTTCTCTCGTGCATACTCCTAATTTACCTCTGCGCGTTGCGATGCGTGAATTTAAAAGCCTTTCAGCCTCCACGGCCGTGTGGATCTCTTCGTCCGTCATTTTATACAAGCCACGATAAACTACAGTTTTCTTTAGCGTTTAAACACACATTTCCAAACTCTGACAATTATTTCGTCTGTTTGTGTATGCTAATTCAAGCATTCGTTCAATCTCGCATCAATGATCAGTTGTATTGTTTGCATTTCTCGTACTCACAGCTGATGCGTAGTTCATTCATGGAATTGCGCTCTTTTCCTGGGCGTGAACAGCGGAGTTTCCAATCCTTTGAGAAGAAAGTTCATTGTACAATCCTTTGTGTCTTGTTGATCGATCTTAAGTGCAAGTTTCTTCAATAATTGTAGAGGCTAATACCTAATGTCCTTATTCTTTTAGCCTCTCGAGGTTAGATGAGGAGTATCTTCTTATCTACATGTCCATTAAGCACGCACGGAGAAGCTGTCATAACAAAAAGCCGTATTTATTGATCGCAGTCTCTGGTTTACTTTCCAAAACAAAAAACAAAAACAAAATTGACATCCAAGAAAACACTATCAGTGTGAACACTGGTCTCTCAAAACATACATTTCATGCGAATTGAAGAAACAGTTGCTCTCCACTCTAACCTGTCTGTGCCAAACAATCCTACCTCATTATCTTTTTTTTTTATTATTATTTTTTTTATTATCTACAACAATAACAAATACAAAAACCAAGATAATAATACACAATACTACACTGTAAAATCCAATTAGTTCATCTTACTTGAAAAAAGCATGCAAACCGGTTGCACTCAAAAAACTGAGTAAAGTGAAATAGGAATAATATGTAGTACTAACAAGTGCATGTCTAGTAGTGTACACTTACAAGAGAGTTCCAGTAACTTAAAATAATTTGTATACTATACTTGATCTTTTACTTTAGATGTACTCATTTATGCTAGTTGTGTTAACTCTGATGTAAAATCCAATTAGTACACCTTACTTGAAAAAAGCATGCAAACCGGTTGCACTCTAAAAACTGAGTAAAGTGAAATAGGAAAAATATGTAGTACTAACAAGTGCATGTCTAGTAATGTACACTTACACGTGTACTACACATCTATTATAAATCATTGAGAATAGTTTCACAATTTTACAAAGATAACATTTACAACTGGACAAATAAATGTAAGGCAATGATACAGTTCAAATGTAAATTTATTGTATTGTTTTCTTAAAAACTGACACAGGGGTGGTCCACATAAGTTTGCATTGGGGTATACAATTTATGTAAATCAATTTAGGTCTAAAAAAAAAAAAAAGTAAAACAAAAAACAGAAACACTTTACAATAAGGTTCATTAGTTAACATTAGTTAGTGTATTAACTAACATGAACTAACA
This sequence comes from Chrosomus eos, assembly GCA_036326025.1. Classification (NCBI taxonomy): domain Eukaryota; kingdom Metazoa; phylum Chordata; class Actinopteri; order Cypriniformes; family Leuciscidae; genus Chrosomus; species Chrosomus eos. Next base: position 2,352,317 of record CM070818.1, on the reverse strand, counting down.
ATGACCAATACATTTGCTATTGTATTAATTAATCTTTGTTAAGGTTAGTTAATAAAAATACAGCTGGTCATTGTTTGTTCATGTTAGTTCACAGTGCATTAACTAATGTTAACCAATACAACCTTTGTTTTTAATAATGTTTTAGTAAATGTTGAAATTAATATTAACTAAGATTAATAAATGCTGTAGAAGTATTGTTAATTCTTAGTTCATGTTAACTAATGAACCTTTTTGTTAAGTGTTTCCCAAAAACCTTTTACAGTACAACAATATAATTTTTTCTATATAAAATCTGAATAAAAATAAATAAATTTGAGACCATACCCTGACTCTAACACATCCTCAACAAACAGCTTTAACAATTCAATAAATAACAATCACTCACTTTAATCAATAACACTTCAGAGACCAAACTTGCATATAGAAGTGCATAAAAAGTGTCTACATTCATTAGCCTAAACAATGAAAAAGCAATGTCTCGAACACACATGTACATTAGAAATGAATATGCTGACAGCATCTTGAAGGGTTAGTTCACCCAAAAATGAAATTTCTGTCAGTAATTACTCACCCTTATGCCGTTCCAAACCCGTAAGGCCTTTGTTCTCGAGGGGCAGCTGGCTTATACTTTCGTTTTGTATTCGTTTTATTTTATGTTATTAAACTTGTTGAATGTTCGCCGGTTCACCTCTCCTTCTTCCCATAACAACCGAACCTCGTTACATCATTATTTGGGGGTTTTTTTTGCACATAAAAAGTATTCTCGTCGCTTCATAATATTAAGGTTGAAATACTGTAGTCACATGGATAACAATGTTTTTACTAGCTTTCTGGGCCTTGAAAATTTCAATGACGTTGCGTTCAATGGAGGGAGAGAAAGCTCTCCGATTTTATCAAAAATATCTTTATTTGTGTTCCGAATATGAACGAAGGTCTTACGGGTTTGGAACGGAGTGTGAGGGAGAGTAAATACTGACAGAATTATCATTTTTGGGTGAACTAACCCTTTAACTTGCTCATGAACTAATGGGCTGACAATTTTAAACAAGTGACTTAGTTTCCCTTTTATTTGTCTATCAACTAATCTAATTCCACTGTCATAAACGAATTTAATCTAATGCCAAAAACATCATTAATCTTGCACATTTCATTACTCAACAAGAGATTTTTCAGAGATTGCAGTTTTGGTGGCAGTTTGTTCTGTCCCAAACCAAGTGTTTTTCATGTCTTTTGTGTAATCCAAATGTAAAGCATTAGACAGACCTAAATAGATGCAAATTGCATGAGGCAGGTTCTGCAGATTATTACAATACCTCTCTCAACAATGATGGCAGTAGACACTGGGCAAAGGTAGAGAGAGAGATTCTTCTTCGTCAATGACAGTCAGCACCCCAACACATACTTGTGGCTTCATGAATATCACAAACCTGAATGAAACCAAACAATAAAAATATTACAACAGGGAAAAGTGAAAAGGCATGATTAATTATCAGTTATCTGCCCTGCATACATGTGTTTATTGTTAATGCATGAGCAGCCATGCCAGCCAGTGTTATCCTTTGAACAAATCGATAAGATTTAGTAAATACAAAATATTATTTTTATATTATTTTATATAAATATTATTACAAAAAGCACTCATGTTGCTTCATGAAATGAGGTTAAACCACTGGAGACACATGAGCTACTTTAATGATTTCTTTCATTGCTGCCTATTGAGGAACAGAAAGGACTCTAATTTTTTTATCTGAAGATGAAAAAAAGTGTCATTACCATTATGTCTTTAAGTGGAGAAGTGACTATTAAGAAAACAGTCCACAGTTAAATGGTTTATCAACAAAACCCCACAACACGTTAGACAACAGCTAAATAGATTGTAAGCAAAACCATAATCAACTCAGGATAATAATAAAAAAATTAGGCTGCAGTAAACTCACCCCTGTATTAATTTGCTGCATAAGATCATCAAATTTCTCTCCAATGCTTCTTGAAGACTTGTGACAAAACGTGGTGTGTAGCGATCCACAGCACCATAAAAGTTACTCTGCAGTCGGCAGATCTGTCGACTATCCTGTCAAACTCTTCAAACACCTACAACACAGGCACAAAAAAAAAGGCATGGGACAGTGTGGAAATTTTTCAATGCATGGTCAGGCCTACAGGCCAATTCTAAAGCCATACCTAAACAGAATGTGGTTACTCATGGTGGAAAAAGGGATGTGAATAAGTTCTTACTGGTCTCTCTGTAAAAAGAGCTGGCCACTGCTCCACCTGCATCCACAATCTCACATCTTCGCATTGAGAAGGTCTGCTCCATCTTTGATGCAATCAGAGGTTCCACTAGGATAACATTAGCTACTTAACATTACTAATGATAAGTTTCTCATCTTGTTAAAAGATGGCTAATTTTATCAGCAGTGATAAAGCAGTAGAGAAAATCACTTTTACAGTGCTTGCATTACATTCTTAATGTACTCAATTTAAAAAATAAAAGTATAATGCTATTGTGAATTCATAAAATACTGTCAAAAATCATCACACAAACTTCATCTCTGCATAAACTGCAGGTTAACGTTACCTTTAACTGTAAATGTGCGCCATTTCACAAGATTTGTAACCTTAATAATTTATAAACCAATGCCAACAGAGGAGTATGCATCAGTGAAAATGCATCGGTTTTAAATTTGGGAACAATAAATAGCTTTTCAGCCATTCCAGGAACTGTTATGCCTAACCATATTCTTCAAGCTCCGAATATCACAATTATTTGGTACACATTAAGGAGATCAGTAAAGATTAGCGACAGACTGTAAAAAAAAACATTCACACAAAAGTCGCATGCTTGATTACTCACCTTATTATCATCTCATATTATTATTCCAAAAATGTAGCGAAGCTCCAGATAAAAATGTAGGCAGTCTCCAGTCTGTCAACGTCTTTCCACATCTTCAAAATTGGCGCTGAAATGCACACAGAAGCTTTCGCGCATGCTCTCACAAGTGCAGCTTCTTCTTCTTTGTTTTTTCGGCACATTAGGCACGCTTTAATGCACTGCTGCCTCTCACTGGTTTATTAGCTTCATTGCATCCTTTGTTGCTACTTGCTTTTTTCAAGTAAGCGTCACTCAAATTATTGAGTAACTTGTAATTTTCACCCTGCAATTGACTGTAACTCAACAAAACCTAGTAAGAAGTACGTATTTTATATAACTGAGTAAAGTTAACTAATATATGTGAGTCATGAACACTATTGGATTTTACAGTGTAACAAGTACATTACAGAGGGTTACATTACAAAAAACAACAAAGAATATCAAGCTAGCTTAAATGATTGACACCATTTCAGAGTCTTACATGCAGTAGAGTTTTTAGAGCTCTTCAACGAATTTAAATATATATCAAGCTCTTTCTTAAAAATAAAAAAGGAAGGAGTTTTCTTTGAAAATTTACATTTGTGAATATAAAATGTGGCAAGAAAAAGTAGCAAATTAAAAACAAATTTAAAATGATAAGGTCTAATTTCAAAGATTCACCAAAAAACACAATTTTTGGGCTTAAACAGAAGTTCAAAGATAGATACCTTTTAACAAAGTTTGAAAAGTCAATCCAAAAAATTTTACAGTACACACATTCCCAAAATAAGTGAATAATTGTCTCATCAAATTGATGACAAAATGAGCACAAAGGAGAAATACTGTTATTAAATTTAGCAAATGTATAATTAACTGGGTAGCAATTGTGAATAATTTTAACAGAGACTTCAACCACTTTATTAGTTAAAAAGAATTTCCGCTGAAGAAACCAAAAATCTTCCCATACTATATCATTAAATTTGTTATTCCAAAAGCTTACACAAGCAGGCAAAGAAATCTGATCTCTGCTAAGAATTGAGCGAATTTTCTTATTTGACAAGCTGTTGAGAGGACATTGATCAACAAATAAATTAGAGCTGTCAAATGTAGGTGGAGAGCATAAAGGACCTTTAGGGCCAGGTCTGACTAAAGATTCACACAATCAGGAATTGCACCGAAAACAATGGCATACTATCTTGGGGGGACTGGAAAAGAGAATTCTTGCATAAAGTGTTCATAAGATAGCAAGATACCCCTTTCATCTAAAAGTTGACTTACTAAAAGTATATTTTTATCAAACCAATTTAAGAGAAAAAGAGATTTATTTTTATATTTAATAATTTGGTTGTTCCAGATAAAAAATCTAAGTGGAGAAAAACTATACTTATATATTAAGGACCAGCATATTAAAGCCTGATTATGAAAACCAGATAGAGTTGAAGGTATTTTAGAAATGCTATAGTTGCAGCGCAATAAAAAATGCAAACCACCAACTGAATTGAAAATATGATTTGGGATAATATTCCAAAAAGATGTAGGGTTGTTCAAAAAAGATTTTATCCACTTAATCTTGAAAGAGTTATTAAGAGTGGAGAAGTCCACTAAGTCAAAGCCACCCATTGTCAGATCAGCTATCATAACACACTTTTTAATTAAGTGCTTTTTAAATTTCCAAACAAAGTTCAATATAATTTTGTCCAGCTTTCTACAAATCTCCACAGGAACATCCAGAGCCATTGCAGGATAGATAACCCGAGATAACCCAACTGCTTTGGAAAGCAACACTCTACCCGTTATAGACAGATCACGCTGTAACCAAGAATTAAATTTGCGTTGAATAGAGAGAATAAGAGGTTCAAAGTTCAGTTTTGATCTTTTTATCTGATCTTTACATATGATTATACCCAAGTATTTAACTTCGGATTTGACAGGAATGTCACAGACTTTAACATCAGTGGAATGTTTAATAGCTAAGAGTTCACATTTGTGAACATTAAGAAATAAGCCAGAAGCAGATGAGAAGAGATCAATTATATTTAAGGCTACAGAAACTTGATCCGTATCCTTCAAGAACAGAGTGGTGTCATCAGCCAATTGGCTTATTAAAATTGATTGGTTTATAACAGAGATACCTTTCAAATGACTATTTTGAATGTGGATGGCTAATAATTGCATAGGAAGCAGAAAAAGATAAGGTGATATTGGGCAGCCTTGACGGATGCCTCTTTCTATCAAATCTATGAGTAGTCCCATGCTGTAATTTAATTGAAGCATTTGCGTTATTGTACAGAGTTTGAATTACATTGATAAAGTTGGGGCCAAAACCAAAAATATCCAAAGATTTAAGAATAAAAGTAAACTCAACAGAATCAAAAGCTTTATAAAAATCAAGAAAAAATAAGAAACCATCGTCAGGGATCAGATCCGAATAGTCTAAAATATCAAGAACTAGTCTAATGTTATTTGAAATAAGTCTGTCTTTTATGAAACCTGATTGAAAGTCATCAATTATATTATCTAAAACACATCTAATTCTTTTAGCAAAAATCATGGCTAGTATTTTATATTCATTATTTAATAAGCTTATAGGTCGCCAATTTTCAAGTTGAGCGGGGTCCTTTTGAGGCTTAGGGATCAAATTGATAACACCCTCCCTGAGTCATGGAGCTTGGGAGAGTTCCCTTATGTAGGCTTTCTAAATACACTTGGAGAAGAAATGGAGAAAGAATATTTGAGAATTTCTTATAGAACTCTGAGGTCAGACCATCATTTCCAGGAGATATATTTAATTTCAGCTTATCAATCGCCTCAGAAACGTCTTTAATTTGAATAGGGGCATCACACAGACTTTTTCCAATATCATCAATTTTGGAAATACGGTCTGAGTCAAGAGAATTAAAAAATAAATCCATATTTTGTTGAGAGTGTCTAGAACGATATAGGTTTTTATAAAATTCTTCACAATATTTAGAAATTTCTTTATGATCTTTTAAAACAACTCCATTTATGTTAAGATTATTTATAGAATTGAGATGATTCCGCTGTTTCTCTAACTTAAAAAAATAATTGGAATTTCGTTCTCCCTCTTCCATCCATCTCCTTCTTGAACGAACAAAGGCACCCTTTGCTTTACAAATATACAAGTTATCTAATGAGTTTTGAAGTTCAGCCAATTCTACTTTCTGGACAACTGATACATTTTCAAAGGGATGCAGGAGAGACAGACAATTCTTTTAACAATGTTAAGTTCCTCTAATTTGCATTGCTTGGCTTTTTGAGATCCAACTTTGGATAACATTAACCTAATATTGTATTTTAATAGCTCCCAATTAGATCCAAAATTATTTTCAGCTTGAGCTTTATTAAAAAAGAAATTAATCTTAGAAATTACAGCTTGACAGGTTTCCTCATCCACTAATAAAGCAGAGTTTAGTTTCCAATAAGAACTATATGTTCTTGAATAAGATGGGTTATCAAAAGCCAGAATAATAGACTTATGATCGGACAGTGGAGAAGGCAAAATTTCAACTTTGGTGACATAACCAGATAAAGAGTCAGATATTAACCAGAAGTCAATCCTAGACCTCAGTGAACCAGAGCTGTTAGACCAGGTAAACTGTGAAGCATGAGGATTTTTTTCCCTCCAAATATCAGTCAGACCAAAACGGGAAATCAACTCACAGAGGCCTGATGATCCATTAGAAATTCTAGGTGGTGATCTGTCCAAGGAGCTGTTTATAGTTTGGTTAAAGTCTCCACCTAAAATAATAAGCAAATTAGAATATTTAGATTTGAAATAGTTTAAATGAGTTTCTATTGAATTAAACAATTTTAAGTTATTTTTGTAGAGTTACCCAGGACAAAGATACAATCATTTAAAGTAACTAATAAAAAAAGAAAATGACCTTCAGGATCAGAGATTGTCTCTATTATTTTACCCTTAAATTTGTGCTTTAAAGTTAAAACTCCTGCTGAAAGATTAGAACCATATGAAGAAAACATCTCATCACCCCATTGTGATTTCCAAAACTTAAAATCGTTAGAATTTGCATGAGACTCTTGTATGAAACAAAAATCAGTGCTAAGAGATTTAGCATACAGAAAAATAGCTTTACGTTTGATGTCATTACGTAACCCTCTTGTGTTAATTGAACAAACAGAAAGTTTAGGAAACATTAGAACAATATGAGACCAGAACTATAATAAGTGAGTCAGTCCATGACATCCTATAAGTAAGGAACAAATTA
>CM070818.1:2335219-2340219 GCA_036326025.1 Chrosomus eos | reverse complement strand
AAAGCGGCCCGGCAGGACCCGGACGAGGACATCAGCGTCACGGCCCAGAACGTGCAGAACGAGGCCCGGCTCTTCTCCATGCTGAGGCACCCGAACATCATCGCGCTCAAGGGCGTGTGCCTGCAGGAGCCCAACCTGTGCCTGATCATGGAGTACGCCTCGGGCGGGGCCCTGAGCCGGGCCCTAGCCGGCTCCCGGATCCCTCCGCAGGTGCTGGTGAACTGGGCCGTGCAGATCGCCCAGGGCATGCTGTACCTGCACAGCGGAGCCATCGTGCCCGTCATACACCGCGACCTCAAGTCCAACAACAGTAAGTGCTCATCCTCACGCTATTCTCTAAAACTGTGTAGGATCCTCACTAAACGTGTACGCCGGAAGCCTAAAATGGCGTACGCCAAACAATAACGGCGCAAAATTCCTTTTATAAATCCCAGGATCCTTACTAAAAGTGTGTGAAACCCTAAAATACTCCAACGTTACCATTGAAAAATCGCCCTCACTCACACCATATTTATACAGTCAAACCATTCAGACTCCTTCAACATCTCTCACAGTATCACAGTTTATTCACTATAGTTTACAAAATGGTAATAAAATATGAGAACAAGATGGTTTAGTCCGTCCTTCTGTTAGACTCTCACACATGAATTATGTTGAATATCTGTCAGCTGTTAAATTTAACTACACAATTAGATAATACCAGTTTAGCTCAACCAGTTACCCACAATGCTTCATGTTGTTCAGTCTGTGTGTAAACAGAGCATTAGTTATTAAAGAAAAAACACTTCATGAAGAATATTTGGGTACAATATGTCACAGTTTACTTTATTTAGCTCTCCTCACTTACAGAAATGAACTATAGAGTCCTGCACACACTAGTGAAATGATATCTGGTGTCGGGATAGTGTTGGGTTTGCCTGGGTTAGCCTGGGTTTGCCTGTCGTCGAGTCGAGTGCATCAGTTTCCAGCAGAGTTTCCTTCATAACACCAGTTATGAGGAGCCCCTGAAGGGACATGGAAAATTATATTTCAATGCTCTTGCATTCACTCATCAAAAGTAGTGCATTCCTCTGAGAAATGCGGATGTGCGATATTATATTATCGTTTGCGATATACCAGTTAAAATTCTCCTCGCGATGAGGATTAGTCTTCCCGAGAGTATGAATACAGAATCTGGGTTACATTTCAAACTTGTAATTGATTTGAATTATTATTATTGTGTGATGTTTTTCAGTACAGATGCACTATTAAACATTATCTGCACTTTTACAGAAGAAACGTATGCAACTTGTCCGTTTCTGCAAGGGCTAGCGTTTGGATCATTACTGTTTTTAAATTCTTATATTATAGGAGCATATTTGATGATGAGTATGTTTTACTTTAGATCAGTGTTTGTGTTTCTCTCAATAATGCATGCATCACTTGTAGCCAAAAACAGTGGTGAATGAAACTATAGTTATATCGTCATTGATATCGTTATTGCAATATCAGAAAATATTGTGATTGAAATGCAATTTCTTCCTTCCATATCCTATTATTTCCATCACAAAATATTTTGCGAGGGAATGCAAAAGCATTGAAATATAATCTCATATTAGTTCAAAATAGGAACATAAAACATCTGCATTTTCGCACACAAGCACAGGAGTATAGCTTTCCCGGTCCCCCCTCTCGGAGCTTTTGCAAAAGAAAGCATTAAACATGATTTTTCCATAATACATTTCTGTTAGAAAGAGTGTCAGATATGGTCACTCCTGTACTCGGCTGCTGCTGGTGGTGTTTTGGGATTATCCCACATGGAAACTCGGGAAACTCTCCGGCTGCTGGTTGTGTTTTGGGATTATCCCACATGGAAACTCGGAAACTCTGCACAGGTTTCCGCAGAATCACTACACCCCTCATTCACAGACATCTACTACTCGATGCTTGTGCGTTCGGGTCGCTATTGTGTTTAACTTGATTGTGCATTCCTCTAGGAGTAACACTGTAGTCGTTTCAACTCTATTTAGATCCAAGAATTCCACTGATTCCGTCTGGGCCTAGATAGGATTTATTTGGGTTGTTGGTTTGAGCTCCAGGACTCTGAGAGAATTGCCCGTTTCAGGGGGAAGAGGATATTCCCATGGCATGTATCACACACTCGTGAAGGGAATGTTGTTGGTCTGGATATCAAATGACACACACACACACACACACACACACACACACACACACACACACACACACACACACTTTGACAACTCGATAAGAAGACCTCACACAGGTCAAGGATCGCATCGGGACGCAGACATGTAGCACTGAGCTGGACTTTGTGTTTGTTTTGCTGATTATATTGTACCATGTTTATTTCTCATGTATGAACCTATGAAATCGACAGATACTTCCATACTGTAAAACAGCTTTGAAATTGTAAAAGTAAAATCTTATTTACACTAGTAAATGTATAATTCTTAAACGTAACATTTCTGATGATGTATTTAGACATTAGAAGTCGTTAAGCTCATACTGTACACTGCTGTGTTAATCAGCTTTGCTCATCCCATCACTATAGACTCAGGAATAGCAATGTTTACACAGCACATTTTAAAAACAAGTATTTGTAGTCTTCCTTCCTCAGTTATTCTTTCTTTTTACCCTCTCTCTTACACGTCTGTTTCGTTATTGTCCGCCCACGTATATCCCATGATCCTTCACTTCCCTACAGCGTGTCCATTGGGCTGGAAACCACCTCAGTTGCGTAAAACAAACTTTTTAATGCCGGCTCTCAGCACAATTCCCTCGCTGTAGTTCTCGATCTTATCTCTCTCTCTCTCTCTCTCTCTCTCTCTCTCTCTCTCTCTCTCTCTCTCTCTCTCTCTCTCTCTGTTCTCTTATTCTTTCTTCTCTCTGTCCTGCCTGTTGTTTTTATCTTTCCCATCTCTTTGTCCCAGACCTGCCTGCTTGTCTTCGAGCTCCGTCGTTCCGATCGCATCCTGTTTTTTCTTCTCTTTCGTTGTTTCCTTTTTTTCCCAGCTAACTTCATTTTTTGCTTCCTACTCATTTTCTAAAGACAGCCTCCCTCTGTTCCTGTGCTGAGGATTATGGGCTGTTGTTCAGGTCACTGCCATGCCTGGAGTCTTCAGCATTTATCAGTAGTTTAGTGTGAAGAGTTACATTATTGCAGCAGGATTTTCATTTAAAGAGTTTCTTTGCTTAATCAGAGGTTTAATGAGAAGATTCACTATTTCATCTTTAGTTTAATCTGTGTAGAGTTAATGTGTAGAGTTTCTGTATTCGGTCGTTTAATGTAGAGAGTTGTGTAGATTTCATAATCCCCACATTTTCGTTGCAAAAGTCACATATATCTCAGCAGAAAGTTGAGAAATGTTGCGTTTGCTTCACACAAGAGCCGCTGTTTCCCTGTTGCCATGGGAACGTTATGAAGTGACATAATTACGCGACATGAACATCATCAAAAAGCTGTAAATCAGGAAGCACACATTTTATTTTTTTATATTTTATTTATTCATTTTTACAGAAGTTGTAGCATATTCCTTTTGTAAACTACAGAACTTGTTTGACTCATCAATGTTTTGTAAGTTTGATGTGTTTATTAAAGGGATACTCCACCAAAAAATGAAACTTCTGTCATCATTTACTCACCCTCAAGTTGCTGCAAACCTGTATGAGTTTCTTTCTTCTGCTGAACACAAAGAAGATATTTTGAAGAACGATTGGAACCTTGGCACCATTGACTTCCATAGTATTTTTTTTTCTACTATGGAAGTCAATGGTGCCAAATAAGTGTTTGGTTCCAATCGTTCTTCAAAATATCTTCCTTTGTGTTCAGCAGAAGAAAGAAACTCATACAGGTTTGCAACAACTTGAGGGTGAGTAAATGATGACAGAATTTTCATTTTTGGGTGGAGTATCCCTTTAAGATCTGAAATAAAACAAGATGAACTGAAATATTCCAGCACTTTCTGTGATGTAGTGTGCTTGCTTATCATAGGAAGTAATAAGAAATGACTCTTTACATTAAGGCTGTAGCCTATTGAGAACAGGGTGTTGGGGAATACCTTTTATTTATCTTTTTCATCAAACCGCAGTGTTTGCAAGTTCCTGCAATTTCATCGCATAAAATTTCATAAATATCCTGCAAATTCCATCGCATTTTTTAAGAAAAACGTCCGCATAATCAGGAATTATTGCCCGCAACAATCACAACAAAACTGGAAGGACTGGCTAGTGATGTTAATTTTACACAACACAACAAATCTGAAATCTAAATGAACCCATTTCTTCGCGAGGGTCTTCAACAGGCAGTCGCTTTACTCCTGATTTCCCTCAGGGCTTCCCTCACCTTCTCTACCTGGCAAAGCTTCAGTTCTTTTAATCCGGCTTTCCCAGCACGTCCACTCCAGGACTGGAGGGTGAGGTCAACAAACGTCCGTAAGATAGCCCATCTTTGAACAAAGTGTACACCTTCTCCACATTCCCAAAAAAACAAGAAGCATCCGTTAATGCTCTAGCCATGTCTCAGACTGCCAGGTTTAGGGTATGAGCGCTGCAAGGCACATTAAAAGCTCTTTTTAACTGATAGCCTAGCCTGCACACCTTTGTTTTTTCCTTCATATTATCCCATTGTCACAGGACTGCCCCCGACTATCCTGAAAAGGGATGTTCAATTCCTCAAGCCTGTTAAGGATTCGATTGGACAAACCCAGGCCCGTGGATTCTGGAGCTATCAGAAACTCTTTTATTTCTGGTGTTTTGACTTGCTTGCTCACGGTGACTGACATCAGGTGTACAGTCTAACATAATTGAATAATATTTGCAGTCCTTGATTTCTGCAAGCATTATTTTGTCACTGACACACTCTATCAGTTCATTCTGGATAGTTATTACGTGTTGTGCTGCATTCCACTGTCAGTTCGTCTGATGTGGTCTTTTAACACGAGTCAAGTTTGGCCATCAGGTCCACCTCTGTAAGGAAGTTCCCGATGTTGGCCTGATGCAAA
>CM070818.1:2308467-2335119 GCA_036326025.1 Chrosomus eos | reverse complement strand
TAAAATAAATGCAGACTATAGAATCACAGGGTACACTAACCGCCAAACTAGACATTCAGTCTTTGAATTACGTTTTAAAATAAGTCATTTTCAATCATTAAGATGCATTAAACTGAGAAAAATCGTACTTATAATGTAAGCGCGTGCTAGAGCTAATTTGCATAACAATGCGGTAAAATAGGCGCTAACGATCTGTGTTTTCGCGGGTGTTAGATTTTGACAATAAAGGGAAATATAAATGTAAACTTCTGACTCTGGGGAGAACTGCAGCAGAAGAGGAGACAAGCTGGAGACAATGTCAATGCTCGATGATGCATTTGGAGCTCACCTTTCTTTTAAAAAAACTGAGTGAGCAACTGCTTTCCCTCATTTGCCTTTCTCTCTTTAATCTTCTTTTCTTTTCGTTTTTGAGCCCCTGATTTTCCTTTCTTAAGAAAAGACATGAATCTTCCCCTGTCTTCCTAGTTCCTATCACACGGCTCAAACCAGCTCCTGTCTCATCAACTGATTCACCGCAGGTCCGCAGCAGAAGCACCTAACCTGCGGGTCGTACCATTTACATTGATTCGAGAGGGGTGGTGGGGCCCTACACAGCATGAAAATAACTTTTTTATACCAAACCAGTGCCTAACTACAAGTTTAGTTTTGCATAGAATCTTTTTTATTTGTACATTAATGCTATACAAATATTAGTGCATGTATATGTCTGTATAGAAAACTGACTTCTAAGGGCCCCACCCCTGCCTCGGGCCCTGGGTACTCGGTACCCTTTTTCCCCCCAGTCCGACGCCCCTGGACGTAACTCACTGATATATAAGAGGACGTAACTCACTGAAATATAAGAGGACGTAACTCACTGATATATAAGAGGACGTAACTCACTGAAATATAAGAGGACGTAACTCACTGAAATATAAGAGGACGTAACTCACTGATATATAAGAGGACGTAACTCGCTGATATATAAGCAGTGTTGTGCAAGTTACTTCCAAACTGGAATACATTATATATTACATGTTACTGTTATTTAAAAGTAATTCATTACCTTACAATATTACTGTCTCAGAATTGTAATGCGTTACATTACTCCTGTATTACTTTTGAGTTACTTTCACCAAAATAACTATACAGAAGTAGAACTTAACATTCTAAAATGACTAGGGCTTTAACGATATGCGATATGAAACCGAAATCGCAACACTCAGATCCACAAACCTGCAGAATCGCGACACACCACTTCCAACTCCCAGCGTTATCCATACCGTCCAGATCCAATGCTACCACATCTTTAAATTACTATTAGTATTATTTGAAGTTAACTTAACATTATAAAATACGTAGACCTACACCACAAAACACTTAAGAATAAATTATTTAAAATTTGGGAATTCCAGCGTTATGGACATGGCATTTGCTGTCAAAACTTAAAAAATAAATTCTCAGAAAATGCATTAATACCAAAATATTGAAACGTCTGTTTATCCATAGGCTCCTCCCTGAAAGGAGTCCAGACATTAGAAAAATATCAGTCTACACATGCGTTTTAATTTTAATATTAGGGAAATAGACAGTCATGCATGACAAAAAAAAATCTTTAACTTTTAGGAGGCAACGATTTTTGTTGTTGTAATTTTGTGAATTAGCCTACACAGCGCAAATCGGATGAAGAAGGGTTGGCTCTCCACAGAACATAAAATATTTATTTTATTTTATTTTTCGTGTTCGCATTTATGAGGAAAAAACAATGTTACAGACGTGACAGTTCTCCGTTACGGACGCGAGCGCTCTGAAGCGGCACTAAAATACTGCTTTAAAACTTTCACAAAGACCTTACACAGAAGACACAAAGCCTTTCTTTAAAGTGAATTTCGTTTTGTATTAATTGTATCTTAATTTTGCCTGGATTTTATAAATGAGAAGTAGGCTAAATATAGCAGACAATTATAAATAATCAAGACACGGAGGACAATTCACTCATAAATGAACCAAAACTCAGTGTATAAGGTAGTCTATTCACTGACCTGAAAAATATATCTATGTTGAAATGTCTATGTGTAAAACAGAACAATTCAAAACGAAAGAGAACAGACTGCTCTCTGCTTATGAAATTAATTGTGCATTTCTCTCTGGTACTAGCCTACTGCGAAGATCGCGAGTCAGCATCGTCAACTTCGCCTTGACTATTAAAAAACAATTAAAATGTCTCCTTGTTATATTTGACATATTCATAATCATTGCTTTTGCCGGTTCTTTGTGACAGATTTTAGGTGCTTTATCGGCAGCGCCGCTTAAATGAACGCGTCACCACCGCATCAAAAACATGATTACCTGATGAAAACATGAAAAATACCACATAAACATAGCCTAACTGTTTAGAGAGAAAACACAGAACGAATAGCCTAATAGGCATACGTCCATCTCGCGAATGTACAGTCTTCTTCATGCCATCTTCACCATTAAGGCTTTAGCCGCTTTTCCACTGGCCAGCGCGAGCACAGAGGCCGAGATCATACCTCACGGCACTCCTGTAAGAAATAAATCGCTATACAAATATCAGACGCTGCCATATAGTTTTTATTAACAGACTTGGACACCACACGCGGTATCGACTGACCACGAACAGGTAATTTAGCCTACTTTCATTTTTCACTCATTAATGTCTCGCGGTCTTGCTGTGTATTATTATTATTTTTTTTTTTTTACAATTAAAACTAAAAGTCTGTTGTAACTTGTAACGCAAGCCTTACTGAACATGTACCGAGTAAAATATTACTGAAAATTGATTAGTAATGCCTTACACTACTGCGTTACAGCAAAAAGTAATATGTTACTGTAATGCATTACTTTTGTAACGCGTTACTCCCAACACTGTATATAAGAGGACATAACTCACTGATATATAAGAGGACATAACTCACTGATATATAAGAGGACATAACTCACTGATATATAAGAGGACATAACTCACTGATATATAAGAGGACATAACTCACTGATATATAAGAGGACATAACTCACTGAGATATAAGGGGACATAACTCACTGATATATAAGAGGACGTAACTCACTGATATATAAGAGGACGTAACTCACTGATATATAAGAGGATGTAACTCGCTGATATATAAGAGGACATAACTCACTGATATATAAGAGGACATAACTCACTGATATATAAGAGGACATAACTCACTGAGATATAAGAGGACATAACTCACTGATATATAAGAGGACATAACTCACTGATATATAAGAGGACATAACTCACTGAGATATAAGAGGATGTAACTCACTGATATATAAGAGGACGTAACTCACTGATATATAAGAGGACGTAACTCACTGATATATAAGAGGATGTAACTCGCTGATATATAAGAGGACATAACTCACTGATATATAAGAGGACTTAACACTGAAATATAAGAGGACGTAACTCACTGATATATAAGAGGACGTAACTCACTGATATATAAGAGGACGTAACTCACTGATATATAAGAGGACGTAACTCACTGATATATAAGAGGACGTAACTCACTGATATATAAGAGGACGTAACTCGCTGATATATAAGAGGACCTAACTCACTGATATATAAGAGGACGTAACTCACTGATATATAAGAGGACGTAACTCACTGATATATAAGAGGACCTAACTCACTGATATATAAGAGGACGTAACTCACTGATATATAAGAGGACGTAACTCACTGAGATATAAGAGGACGTAACTCACTGAAATATAAGAGGACGTAACTCACTGATATATAAGAGGACCTAACTCACTGATATATAAGAGGACGTAACTCACTGATATATAAGAGGACGTAACTCACTGATATATGAGGACGTAACTCACTGATATATAAGAGGACGTAACTCACTGATATATAAGAGGACGTAACTCACTGATATATAAGAGGACGTAACTCACTGATATATAAGAGGACGTAACTCACTGATATATAAGAGGACGTAACTCGCTGATATATAAGAGGACTAACTCACTGATATATAAGAGGACGTAACTCACTGAAATATAAGAGGACGTAACTCACTGAAATATAAGAGGACGTAACTCACTGATATATAAGAGGACGTAACTCACTGATATATAAGAGGACGTAACTCACTGAGATATAAGAGGACGTAACTCACTGATATATAAGAGGACGTAACTCACTGATATATAAGAGGACGTAACTCACTGATATATAAGAGGACCTAACTCACTGATATATAAGAGGACGTAACTCACTGATATATAAGAGGACGTAACTCACTGAAATATAAGAGGACGTAACTCACTAAAATATAAGAGGACGTAACTCACTGATATATAAGAGGACCTAACTCACTGATATATAAGAGGACGTAACTCACTGATATATAAGAGGACGTAACTCACTGATATATAAGAGGACGTAACTCACTGAAATATAAGAGGACGTAACTCACTGAAATATAAGAGGACGTAACTCACTGATATATAAGAGGTTGTAACTCACTGATATATAAGAGGACGTAACTCACTGATATATAAGAGGACGTAACTCACTGAAATATAAGAGGACGTAACTCACTGATATATAAGAGGACGTAACTCACTGAAATATAAGAGGACGTTAACTCACTGAAATATAAGAGGACGTAACTCACTGATATATAAGAGGACGTAACTCGCTGATATATAAGAGGACATAACTCACTGATATATAAGAGGACATAACTCACTGATATATAAGAGGACATAACTCACTGAGATATAAGAGGACATCACTCACTTATATATAAGAGGACATAACTCACTGATATATAAGAGGACATAACTCACTGAGATATAAGGGGACATAACTCACTGATATATAAGAGGACATAACTCACTGATATATAAGAGGACGTAACTCACTGATATATAAGAGGATGTAACTCGCTGATATATAAGAGGACATAACTCACTGATATATAAGAGGACTTAACACTGAAATATAAGAGGACGTAACTCACTGAAATATAAGAGGGCGTAACTCACTGAGATATAAGAGGACATTAAAGCTGCAATCAGCGATGAAAGGGCCCTCGCACCCGTGCCACCGCCACCCAGTGGCTTTAGGAAGACAGAGCACGGAGGGGAATGTGCATTTATGTAGGTAAATATAGGAGGAGTATGTCAATGACAGTTACAAAAATGTCCTTTATTATGGGGATTATACAATGTGTTTTCACTCAGATAAGTGTTGCTAGCATGTTTTAGCATGTTTCTAGCATGCTTGGAACTCAATGGTATATCTAAATTTGTTGCTAGTACTGCATCACATTGTAGATGTCACTTCCTGTTGACAGTAGGTGGCGCTATTACTATAACTGAAAATTGTCATGTAGATGTGTTCAGGGCAGGACTTTTATTCAAAAAGTGTGACGTTTGGGGCAGATTGGACATTCCTTGCCTGAGTTAAAACAACTTCCTGTTTCATGGCATTAATAGCATGATTTAACACTTAACTAAGTATTGCTAGCATGCTTTATCATGTTTCTAACATGTTTAACACTCAATGGCATATTTTACTATGTTGCTAGTACTGCATCACAGTGTAAAACATTTCACTTCCTGTTGACAGTAGGTGGCGCTAATACTATAACAGAAAATTAACAGAAAATTATCATGTAGATGTGTTCAGGCCATGACTCTTATTAAACATGTGAAGTTTGGGGCAGATTGGACATTGCCTTCTTGAGTAACAACAACTTCCTCTTTCATTGCATTAGCATGCCTTAGCACTTAGCTAAGAATTGTTAGCATGTTTTAACATGTTTCTAACATGTTGAACACTCAATGGCATATTTTACTATGTTGCTAGTACTGCATCACAGTGTACAACATGTCACTTCCTGTTGACAGTAGGTGGCGCTATTACTATAACAGAAAATTAACAGAAAATTATCATGTAGATGTGTTCATGCCATGACTCTTATCAAACGTGTGAAGTTTGGGGCAGATTGGACATTGCCTTCTTGAGTAACAACAACTTCCTCTTTCATTGCATTAGCATGCCTTAGCACTTCGCTAAGTGTTTGCTAGCATGTTTTAGCATGTTTCTAGTATGTTGCTAGCATGTTTAGCACTTGCTGGCACTTTTTTATATGTTATTAGTAGTCCACAACAGTGTTAAACATGTCACTTCCTGTTGCCAGCAGGTGGCGCTATGACTGTAACTGAATATGAGCATGGACATGTGTTCAGGACAGAACTCTTATCAAACGTGTGAAGTTTGGGGCAGATTGGACATTGTTTGCCTGAGTTACAGCAACTTCCTGTTTCATGCGAAACATCGAAATTTGTCAGGCCGCCGAGGACACGCCCTTCGACGAAAACTCAAGATCTTCGCAATTTAACGTCGCAAAGGCTTTAAGATTACACTCACCAAATTTAAAGATGATCAGATTGAAACTGTAGGAGGAGTTCGTTAAAGTACGAGGCCTGAAAATGGCAAAAAACTGCACAAAAATCAGAGAAAGATCAAAATGGCTGACTTCCTGTTGTGTTTACGGATACGCTCCAAGAGACTTTTTTGTAGGCATTGGGCCATTACATGTATGTACCTATTTGGAGTCCAGAACAGTGTTAAACGTCACTTCCTGTTGCCAGCAGGCGGCGCTATGACTATGTCTGAATATGAGCATGGACATGTGTTTAGGAGATAACTCTTATCAAACGTGTGAAGTTTGGCGCAGATGGGACGTTGCCTTTTTGAGTAACAACAACGTCTTGTTTCATTGAATTAGCATGCTTTAGGACTTAGCTAAGTATTGCTAGCATGTTTTAACATGTTTCTTGTATGTTTAGAACTCAATGGCATTTTTAACCTGTTGCTAGAAGGGCATCAACGTGTTAAACATGTCACTTCCTGTTGCCAGTAGGTGGCGCTATTACTATAACTGAATATTGTCATGTAGATGTGTTCAGGCCATGACTCTTATCAAACGTGTGAAGTTTGGGGCAGTTTGGACATTCCATACCTGAGTTACAGCAAATTCCTATTGAATTGCAGTAATAGCATACTTTAGCACTTAGCTAAGTGCTTGCTAGCATGTTTTAGCATGTTTCAAGTATGTTGTTAGCATGTTTAACACTTGCTGCCACTTTTTTATATGTTATCAGGAGTCCACAACAGTGTTAAACATGTCACTTCCTGTTGCCAGCAGGTGGCGCTATGACTGTAACTGAATATCACCATGGACATGTGTTCAGGACAGAACTCTTATCAAACATGTGAAGTTTGGGGCAGATTGGACATTGTTTGCCTGAGTTACAGCAACTTCCTGTTTCATGGCGAAACATCAAAATTTGTCAGGCCGCCGAGGACACGCCCTTCGACGAAAACTCAAGATCTTCACAATTTAACGTCGCAAAGGCCTTAAGATTACACTCACCAAATTTGAAGATGATCAGATTAAAACTGTAGGAGGAGTTCGTTAACCCTTAGGGGTCGAAAACCGCGTGCCCGCGTTTTGCTGGATTTTTTCCTTATCAGTGCAAAAGAGAATCAAATTACTCTGTTAATTTTGATCTTAAATATAAGTGTTGTACATCATTAGATCCTGTTAAGTGTGTATTTTTTTTGTGGATACTCACAATAAAAACAAAGTGTTGTGCTTTTCGTCAAACAAAGAAAAATAAACATGATGCGCGTTTTCCCTTCTCTCTGTCTTTGAGGTCCGTTCTGAAACGCGTCCGAAACATTCACTTTAACTCTGTCAATACTTGTCACAGAGATACGAGAGATGTCTCTTTATGAAGCTGAGATTCTTTTCTTTCAAATGAAGTAATTTATTTTTTTTAAAAATATTTCCAGTTTATGTAATCCGTTTGAAACCAAGGAGAGTTACAGTTTTTTCGCTCTCCCTTCATTATAGATAATTAGGTGAGCCCGCCACACCCCCAGCGCTTTTGACATGGTAAATAGGCGATATGCATCCCACACGCGGCACGCCCCCGATCACTGCATAACAACATGAAGATTCTTCATCAGAGATTCACTGATAGTTCATCGCGTTTTAGGGATGGAAGCAGGCTAACGTTACTCCTTCAGAGGATTATGGACAGCTGGGAATAATTAACCTTTTCCTCAGTGGAATTTGAAACTCAGACGAACGGTTGCATTTTGAAGAACGGATTGACCCGAGGATACAAGTTCGGAGTAAGTTTAGTGTTTTATAATTCCTTTTCTGATCATAGAGCTCAAATGCATTTTCAGACTATAGTAAATATTAACTCACAACGTTCGTGTAGGCCTATACGCTCGTGTAAACTTTTTAAATAACTGCTTAGTTTGTAATGATTTAGTGAAATATATTGATCTGCAAGTTTGTTTGAGTTCGCCTGTGGTCTAGTGGTTAGATAAATTGCCAAGCGTGTCAGAGCTTACAGGTTCGAATCCACCACTAGCATATTTTTTTTCTCTCATCAAAACCGAATATGTTCATCAGTGGTTACAGTCTATATCAAACACACCGTATATAGGACACACGTTTGTGTGCATTTTATTTTGTGATTTCACCGGAATGAATAGTGTCCGCAATGGCAATAGATTGAAAAGCACGTTCTGTGCGCGCGCCGCCACAAGAGACTCACTGTATCCATGACACTGATAGCAGGACACGAGAGCTCAGCTTGAGTTCAAAAACAAAACATTTTAGCTCTAGATCTCTTATTTAAGAGCGGACTAAATGAATGATCTACTAGTTAACTAGAGATGTTTTATTTGTATTAGGTACAGCCGTTCATTGAGTGTATCAGTAAATGCGTGTGGTCGATGAGCCATAAACAGATACTCGCGGTTACGCAGTCTACCAATCAATAGATGTTTCTCTGTCCATCAACAGATACATTGTGCATCTATAATCATAATAGTCCATCAGTTTACTTTGGATAATGTGCTAACAGTTTTTTGCTTTTGTTTTGTTGTGTTTACATCGTCACCATCAGCCTTCAGAAATCATTCTGATATAATTTTTTTTTTAAAATCAATGTTGTAAACAGTTATGCTGCTTCATTTTTTTTTAACCTGTGATAGTTTTTTTAGGATTCTTTGAATGCACTTTTTTTATTTATATAAGCACTATATAAGCAATATTTTATATATTTTTTTTATATAAAAAAAAACAAGTTTGGTCTTTTTATGTTTTTTTTTTTTTTTTTTTTTTGAAAGGAAGTGTTAAGTGATATGAATGACTTTAAGTCTTTATGTTCTTAGGAAAGATTTCTATTTTGAATAAATGCTGTTCTTTTTAACTTTTTATACATCGAATCATTCTTAGTTCAGGCTGCCTCACAGCACCTTGATGGGGCATTAGCACATTGGGGGAGTGTCTTTAGTCTCCCCAGGTGTAAATCACATTAATATTCATGGGCATTAACACTCCCACGCATACAGCAGTAATGACCCAAAAACTGATGTAAGAAATTCAAATCGTTATATTGATCTTTCTGAAAGAGTGGTCAGAATGATTTTCACTTCATTTTGAAGTAAAAGTTCTAGCCTACAAGAATAGTAACTCAAAAGTATTGTTTACAACTATTCAGTATGTGTTAAATGGCCTTATTGCGGTGACATTTTTTTTCCCAAAACGTACTAACCACGCATATTTTTTTTTTTATAAAATGCAAATATGTACATCCATTTTGCTCACATATTATTGTAGCAGAGTTTGTGCTGAATACAGCAAATGTATATGTTGGCAAATGGTATGTTTTAAGTAGCTGAAATAAGCACAAATGTCAGGGCATACCAAAACACCGAAAGAGCCCGAAAACAGCTCAGACCCCTAAGGGTTAAAGTACGAGGCCTGAAAATGGCAAAAACTGCACAAAAATCTGAGAGGAAGTTCAAAATGGCTGACTTCCTGTTGTGTTTAGGGCTACGCTCCAAGAGACTTTTTTGTAGGTATTGGGCCATTACATGTATGTACCGAATTTCGTACACGTACGTGAAACGTAACGCGAGGCGCACTCCGTTGAACCTTTATAGGTGGCGCTATCGAGCCATTTTGCCCCGCCCAATTTTGAAACGCATATCAGATGTAAATTTTCGCCAGTTCTGACGCGTGTGCAATAGACATGTGCCGGTATTCGGTAATGCGATAAATCGCGGTAATGAATATGCACGATATTGTTATCGCGGGCACTTCAAAATACCGTGAAAAATAATAGATCCAAATTTAGATTTTTAGAATTAGCTTATTTTCCATCAACCGTTAAAAAAACCACTGCGTATATGCTGCGCAAAACACGTGCGCACTCTGATGTAAACAATCCCCACATAAGCACTGTTCATGCGGCGCAGTGCGCACTCTAGTCTAATGTAAACAATCCTCGCATGGAGAAGAAGCATGGCGGAAAGAGGAACGCTGCCGACGATTTATCTCCTTTCTAAAAGCAGTACTGCCAACTATGAAGGTAAAAGAGTAGCTAAACTCGAGAACACGTAGATGTGAAATTGAGAACTTCATAGCATTCAGCTTGAGACTCACGCAATCAACACTTTTCACATGCTCTCACGCCAAACATACATTTTCTCACGCAGAGAAAAATCGCGGAGCAAAGAGGACACTGACACCGACAGACTAGAGAGAGCAGGTTACTTTTTATATGAAAAAAATTCTCAGCTCTCAGGTTCTGTCCATTTTATTACGAAATGCAGACAATAAATACCGTTTTGGCGCTTGTAAATGTGACGTGACAGATCACTGTAGCACCTTAGTTCAAGTGAACCGATCATCTGTTACTTTTTATTTAAAGATATAGTACAACTTCCCGTAAGATATGCCTCATACATAATAGATCAGTCGGTGTTTTTCAATCACGGAAAGAGGACAATAAAACTGCAGGAGAACAATCGTCACAGAACGTTACATTTGCCTCAGGAAAGCCATAAATGTTAGTTGACTAGAAAAAATAGAGAGGAGAATTTTTCGCTAAATATGTGCACTATATTACATATTTATTATATTTTTACTTATGTCATTAGGCTACATAATTGTTATTATAATGAAAACCACATTATATTTAATTAGTTAATTTTAACCTTTAATAATACCAGTTGATAGGGCTTTCTGTATGTTTACAGAATTATGTGAGATATATTTTTTCTTGATAAAAATGTACATGTAGGCTATCTACTGTAGCCTACCTAATATTTATTCAAATGAATTAAGATTGAAATCAAATCAAGAATTGAACTGAAATCGTGAAAATTGTGTTAAGCAATAATACAAACAGTAGCCTACCAGTCACTGTACTATGTAAACATTGTAACATGTTGTCACTAAACTTAATAAAATTCTGTTTAGTTACCAAATGTTTTGACAATCACAATTACACCTATTGTGATGCAAGTTGTTTTTTTTAGATCCCCTCCAATCCATCTGTTTCTCTTATGTAAATAAAATATCGTGATAATACCGTATACCGTGATAAAAGCTCAATCAATTAATCGCAGCATGAAAATTTGATACCGGCACATGCCTAGTGTGCAAATTTTCGTGAGTTTTCGTGCATGTTTAGGCCCTCAAAAATGCGATTCATTGCGGAGAATAATAATAATAATAATAATAATAATAATAATAATAATAATAATAATAAACAGAGCAATTCCAAGAGGGTCCTCACACCATCGGTGCTCGGGCCCTAATAACACTGAAATATAAGAGGACGTAACTCACTGATATATAAGAGGACGTAACTCACTGATATATAAGAGGATGTAACTCACTGATATATAAGAGGACGTAACTCACTGATATATAAGAGGATGTAACTCAATGATATATAAGAGGACATAACTCACTGATATATAAGAGGACGTAACTCACTGATATATAAGAGGACGTAACTCACTGAAATATAAGAGGACATAACTCACTGATATATAAGAGGACGTAACTCACTGATATATAAGAGGATGTAACTCACTGATATATAAGAGGACGTAACTCACTGAAATATAAGAGGACTTACTGAAATATAAGAGGACGTAACTCACTGAAATATAAGAGGACGTAACTCACTGAAATATAAGAGGATGTAACTCACTGATATATAAGAGGACGTAACTCACTGATATATAAGAGGACGTAACTCACTGAAATATAAGAGGACGTAACTCACTGAAATATAAGAGGACGTAACTCACTGAAATATAAGAGGACGTAACTCACTGATATATAAGAGGACGTAACTCACTGAGATATAAGAGGACGTAACTCACTGAAATATAAGAGGACGTAACTCACTGAAATATAAGAGGACGTAACTCACTGAAATATAAGAGGACGTAACTCACTGAAATATAAGAGGACGTAACTCACTGAGATATAAGAGGACATAACTCACTGATATATAAGAGGACGTAACTCACTGAAATATAAGAGGACTTAACACTGAAATATAAGAGGACGTAACTCACTGAAATATAAGAGGACGTAACTCACTGAGATAAAGGAGGACATAACACTGAAATATAAGAGGACATAACTCACTGAAATATAAGAGGACGTAACTCACTGAGATATAAGAGGACATAACACTGATATATAAGAGGACGTAACTCACTGATATATAAGAGGACGTAACTCACTGAATATAAGAGGATGTAACTCACTGAAATATAAGAGGACTTAACTCACTGAAATATAAGAGGACGTAACTCACTGAAATATAAGAGGACGTAACTCACTGAAATATAAGAGGACGTAACTCACTGAAATATAAGAGGACGTAACTCACTGAAATATAAGAGGACGTAACTCACTGAAATATAAGAGGACGTAACTCACTGATATATAAGAGGACGTAACTCACTGAAATATAAGAGGACGTAACTCACTGATATATAAGAGGACGTAACTCACTGAAATATAAGAGGACGTAACTCACTGAAATATAAGAGGACGTAACTCACTGATAATATAAGAGGACGTAACTCACTGATATATAAGAGGACGTAACTCACTGATATATAAGAGGACGTAACTCACTGAAATATAAGAGGACGTAACTCACTGAAATATAAGAGGACGTAACTCACTGATATAAAGAGGACGTAACTCACTGATATATAAGAGGACGTAACTCACTGATATATAAGAGGACGTAACTCACTGATATATAAGAGGACGTAACTCACTGATATATAAGAGGACATAACACTGATATATAAGAGGACGTAACTCACTGATATATAAGAGGACGTAACTCACTGAAATATAAGAGGACGTAACTCACTGAAATATAAGAGGACGTAACTCACTGAAATATAAGAGGACGTAACTCACTGATATATAAGAGGACGTAACTCACTAAATATATAAGAGGACGTAACTCACTGAAATATAAGAGGACGTAACTCACTGAAATATAAGAGGACGTAACTCACTGAAATATAAGAGGACGTAACTCACTGAAATATAAGAGGACGTAACTCACTGATATATAAGAGGACTTAACACTGAAATATAAGAGGACGTAACTCACTGAAATATAAGTGTTGTTCAGGCCAGTGTAGTTTATGACTGTGTAGTTTTTTATGTCATGCATAATTAACTTAGACCGAGTGCAGACATTTCTGTTCCTTCTCCTGGTTGTGGAACAAAAGGACACTTTTACACAACATTATTCTTATAGATTTTATCCCGCTAAAAATAAGTTCATGAAAAGATGTTTTGGGGCATTAAAATGTCCTGGTGATACTATTATAGATTGTAGTTAAATATAATATATAATTTCTATTTTCCAGTAGTTGTTTTTGTCATATTTGTCATATATTTGTCATATATCTATATAGTTCTTATTATATATATATATATATATATATATATATATATATATATATATATATATATATATATATATATATATTAGTTTTAGTTATTGTGTGTGTGTGTGTGTGTGTGTGTGTGTGTGTGTGTGTGTGTGTGTGTGTGTGTGTGTGTGTGTGTGTGTGTGTGTATCTAGTCAAGTCACATTTATTTATATAGGCTAGTGCTTTTTACAATACAGATTGTTTCAAGGCAGCTTTACTGAGATAACAGGAAAATAATGCAAAAAATTTATTAATTTAGTACATTTATATATATATAGCAAGCAAGCAACTTTGTTTATATAGCACATTTTTTAAACAACAGACATTGTCCCAAAGTGCTTTACAGAATAATAACATGAAAGTCACACAACAAAACAGACATACTTTATTCAAAAGCTAAATAAGTTTTTAAATAAGACTTAAAAGTTGTAATCGATGGAGCTGACCTCACATGGAATGGGAGACTATTCCAAAGTTTGGGACCTACCACGGAAAAAGCAGGATCTCCTTTCGATTTTAAATTACAACGAGGTACCTTTAAAAGCCGCTGATCGGAGGACCTGAGAACTCTAAAAGGAGAGTAATGAACTATACGATCACTGATGTACTGGGGGGCAAGGCCTGACAATGCCTTGTAAACAAACAAGAGAATTTTAAAATCAATCCTAAATTTGACCGGAAGCCAATGTAGGGATTGCAGTACCGGAGTAATATGTTCTCTCTTTCGCACCCCCGTTAAAAGCCTTGCCACTGCATTCTGCACTAACTGTAGGCGGACAAGCAGAGTCTGGGGGAGACTGATATATAAAGAATTGCAGTAGTCAAGCTTAGATGTAACAAAAGAATGAACTACAATTTCTAAATCCTCACTAGATAAAAAATGCTTTACTTTAGCGAACGATCTCAGGTTAAAAAAGCTTCCTTTGACTACAGCACCAATCTGTTTCTTAAAGTTAAGTGATGAGTCCATAATTACCCCTAAACTCTTTACATGATTCTCAGTCTTTAGGGATAAAGAACCCAAATGATCAGGAAAGCAAGATGAGACGGGAGAGCCTACAATCAAAACCTCAGTTTTACTCTCATTTAATTGGAGAAAGTTGCTAGATAGCCAGAGTTTAATTACAGAGTTTAATTTAATTAATAAAGTCACTGTAACATTCCTGTGCTTTGTCCAACGAACAGGTTTTATCTTGCCTCACAGGAAAGTAAAATTGGAGATCGTCGGCATAGCAATGATATGAAATGCTATACTTTCGAAAAAACACTGCTTAAAGGAAGCATGTAGAGTGAAAACAGCAACGGCCTCAAAATCGACCCCTGAGGGACACCACAAACTAAAGGGGCCAATGTGGAAGAGAAGTCTCCCAGATTTACAGCAACTGTCCTGCCTTTTAAATACGAAGCAAACCACTGAAGAGCTATGCCGTGCACACCAACCCAACACTCCAGACGGTTGAGAAGAATTGCATGATCTATTGTATCGAAGGCAGCGCTCAGATCCAATAAAACCAGAACAACATGTGATCCAGAGTCCAACGATAATAATACATCATTAGTGACCTTGAGCAGTGCCGATTCTGTACTGTGACAGGTCCTAAAGCCTGACTGGAATGTATCTAAAATATTACAAGTATTCAGATATGAATATTATTGTGAATAGACCACTTTCTCTAAAATATATATTGTCGCTTGGATAAAACCGTGTGTGTGTGAGAGATAAGCAGTCCCTCCAGGATTTCGCGGGCCTTTTTTGTGATTGTTGCGGCCTAAAATGCCTGATGTTGCGGCCGCTTTTCTAAAAAGTTGCGATGAAAGTTGCGATGTTCTTCTGCATTTGTTTTTATGTTAAAACGGCAAAGGTAGATAGATTTTTAATTAAAAAGTGCTCATATTATGCTTTTTGGCTTTTTCCCTTTCCTTTATTGTGTTATATATCCTTTTTTGTGCATGTTATAGGTTTACTAAGTGGAGAAAGTCCAAAGTCCACCCCAAAGGGACTTATTATGTCCCACAGAAAACACTGTTCACCATCTGCTCTTTTGTAGTCCAGAATTTACTTCAGAGACAACGGTGCTGCTCACTTTGTAACACACGTTAATGAGAACAAACCCACTAACTAACCTTTAGTAACATTATAAAAAGGCAAAACAAACAATTTAAAGACACAGCAAAATCTAACAAACTAAGATTTTTTTTAAACAAGATCTGCACCTGCAAAAATGTAAATGTGCAGAACCTCACAAACATTAAGCAGCATTTATGTTGAAAGATGCCAATACTAATAAAGTGCAAAATACAGTTTTCTTAGGAATAGCCACAAAAGTTAAATGGTGGAAAAATCAAAAGTTTGATAATGTATTTTAATATAGCTAATATAATATAATATCCAATAAAGCTGTTCTCATTTCCTTAATTTTCTTTGTCAGACAATAGAACGAGTAGCTATTTTTTATGTGTAAAATTATCTGAATTGAGAGAGTTCGGGAACTGGGTGGGTGAACTAATGCACTGTGATAGTGAGTAGCCTATTACAAGTGATAAACACACACAAAAAAAAAGGAAAATAAAACGGTCAAAATCAATTGTTTTAATATAAAACAAAAGAGAAGCAGATAAGTGATACGTCCGTGGAAACAACACTGCTCATTCATGTCTGTCAGCTGCGTGCTGCTCCTCTCAGCCGTTCACTGAACAGGGACGCAGAGAGAGGTGTGACGGCAGGGAGAAAGCCGATTTGTCTCTAGTCGCTTTTTTTTTTTTTTTTTTTATATCACTAAAGGGGTCTTCAAAGTCGCTAAAAATAGCGACAAAGACGCTAAGTTGGCAACACTGGCCTTTTCTGTTATTTTTGCCTAAATGTGAGACGTTGGCAGCCCACATCTGCTGCTCTTCTGAACAAAACAAGGGAGTTTGCTGACGTATGACGACGCTTTGGAGGAGGCGGCGCGATGATTGGTCAAAGTTGCAGAAAAGTTGCGGTGATTTTTAAAAATTGCAAGGCGCACTGAATTCATGTGGATTTGTTGAAGTTGCGTTAATAGTTGCTGATCGCGACATCGCGAAATCCTGGAGGGACTGGATAAGGACGAGCAGCTCACGGCCTCTCTTTATTTATAAAGACTCATCCAAATATGAGCAGGAGATTTGGTGTGTGTGTGTGTGTGTTGTGTGTGTGTGTGTGTGTGTGTGTGTGTGTGTGTGTGTGTGTGTGTTGTGTGGGGGTGTGGGTACATACGAGCTTGGCATGTGATTTCCCTTTTACAGCCTAAGAAAATATTTCCCAGCATGCACCGAGAGTTCAGATTTTTCCCAAAGACAGTGGCACTCTGGAACGAATATGTCAAGAGGGCAGAAAACAGACAGACACACACACACACACACACACACACACACACACACACACACACACACACACACACACACACACACACACACACACACACTGACCAAATTCATTGAGCTGATACTAGAGCTTTAATGCAAACTCAGCCTATTTCTAAATGCATTTTGTAGATCTTATTGTGAATGATTCATCCATGCGCATGCTTAATTGTTTTAAAATGTTTTGACCTAGTAATGTTTAATCAAACTGAAACGTCAGTCTTCTCTGCAGGATCTCCCATCATGCAGTGCGCTCAAGCTCCGCCCCTTTAAGTCCTCGCTCATCTGCATAGGCTTCTGAAAGCCACGCCCACACACCAACATCCAATCAACAACATCCAATCAACAACTGACACACTGAATCAAGCCCTGCCTTTTCTCTGAGATGTGTGTGACGATCAGGGCTTGACATTAACTTTTTTGCTCACTAGCCAATGCGGCTAGTGGTTTTTCAAAATTACTAGCCACGCAGCATTTTTACTAGCCACATTTTTGTTGTTGGAAAATTACGTTTTATATGATTAAAATTGACAATGGGGCTTAAAACTTGAAACTAAAATGTACTAATATCATTAGCTCTGATAAGGTTGTGTGTACAGTTTTGCATCAGGTTTTTTTTATCAGTAAATACTGTAATAATTATCTGCATTAGAAACAACGAGCAAAGAATAAATGATTTTTTCTACGAAAAAATCCACTAAGGCAACATGATTAAATCTTTATATAGGCCTATGATCGTTTTGGAGACTTTGGATTGTTTGTTTTGCATCTGCATTTCTTCAGAGCTCTGACTGGTTTAATAATTATCATGAAGCTCTCTGAGTAACTGGAGATATGTCCACCTGAAAGTATAGGCCTACAGGTCTTTATTTTCCAGATTATTCCCACAAATCGCTCTCCTGCTTTCTTTCATGGCATGATTAATTTATTAAAACATAGAATTAACTCTAGGAAATATAGTTGTGATACGCGACATAAGGGCAGCCCTGTTAGTAGTTACACCCGTGTCCCTTAATCATGAAGATAATTTTTTTCTTTATCTCAGCTCTGCCTATTCTCTTTATCTCGTTCTCCAGCGCATTTTTTCTACGCACTGCTCGGCCACGCACACTCACGCACGCTGTGTTGATGTGTGTGTGCATGCGACCAGTCGCGTGTGATGACAGAGATCGTACGTACCATCAGGTTAAAATCAGGCGGGAGGATGACGGTATACAGGTCTGAGGGACTGTGGCTGCACTGTGACAGATTCAACTTTATCGTTTGACAAAAGTCTGGATGTCATATTTGGCGCGCGCACCCTCGCGCAGCGGCACTGCAGGAGAGCGTGAGACGCGCCTGTGGTCTGGATTCTCCTGCTATTAAAAAAGATCGCTTATCATCGCTGCTGCTGGTTAAGTTGATAATTAAGGGCAGACTAAAACAGCCCTCAGTCCGACGGCCAGTCCGCGTGTTTTGTTATTTCAGATGCCTTTTTGACATGACTACAATTTTTCAACACGCCAAAATGGCTAGTGGGAGTGACTGTGTTACCCGCCACGGTGAAATCCACCCGCATTTGGCGGGTTGGCGGGTGTTAATGTCAAGCCCTGGTGACGATGCAGGAGAGCTAATAACACTGATCATAGTTAGGGGGACTCACAGGAACACACACACACACATTAATAAACATCAGCGTAAAGCGTCTGTTGTGTTTGATATGTACTTGCATATTCTTCATCGGGAACCAGGCCTTTCCAGACACGTCCACTGTTACTGTAGTATTATTGTATATATAGTACTATAGTATATATGTGCTGTTATATGTTTGAATTAATATTTAGATTTTTTTCTATATATATTTATTATTTTTATTATTTTTAAAATACGTCTATATAGTTCTGTATTAACTAATGAAGAAATCATGATTAATTAATGTATGTAATTCATTAGTTATTTTAGTACTTCAGGTTAAACTAATGAAAATGAGAAATGTTGCTTTCACAACCAGCTGAAATAAGTTTTTTATTTTATTTAAATTTTTGTATTTTATTTCAAGTAACTAATGTTTTTTTTATAGTTTTATTTAATGATAATAACCCTGAACTGTAGATTCTTTTAAGCCGTTAAATCAGCTGCTAGTCTTCCTGCGGTGAGGTCAGGGGGTCAGAGGTCAGGGAGGTCAGGGGTCAGATGGTTAGGGGGCAGATGGTTATATGTCAGAGGGTTAGGGGTCAGAGGTCAGGGGGGCAGATGGTTAGGGGGCAGATGTCAGAGGGTTAGGATTCAGAGGTCGGGGGGTTAGGGTCAGAGGTCGGGGTCAGAGGCCGGGGTAGGGTCAGAGGTGGGGTTAGGGGTCAGATGTCAGGGGTTAGGAGTCAGAGGTCAGGTGGGTTAGGGTCAGAGGTCAGGGGGCAGATGGTCATATGTCAGAGGGTCAGGGGCAGATGGTTAGGGGGCAGATGTCAGGGGTTAGGATTCAGAGGTCGGGGGGTTAGGGTCAGAGGTCGGGGTCAGATGGTTAGGGGTCAGATGTCAGAGGGTTAGGGATCAGAGGCCAGGGGGGTTAGGGTCAGGGGGTTAGGGTCAGAGGTCAGGGAGGTTAGAGGTCAGGGGGTTAGGGGTCAGAGGTCAAGTGGGTTAGAGATCAGGGGAGTTAGGGGTCAGAGGTCAGGGGAGTTAGGGGTCAGGAGGTTATGGTCAGAGGTCAGGGGGTCAGGGATGTCAGGGGGTTAGGGGTCAGGGGTGTCAGGGGGTTAGGGGTCAGAGGTCAGGGGGGTTAGGGGTCAGAGGTCTGGGGGTTAGGGTCAGAGGTCAGGGGGGTCAGGGTAACACCCAGTGCTGGTTAAACTTCAGCCGCTCAGTTAGAGTGATTTCAGGGATTCTGAACTTGAGTTTGACAGGCTTTCTCTAGAATAGGGTGTCAGGTAGTTATAGAACCAGTGCCGTTGCCGGGGTGTTGCCATGAATGGTTGCTATGGTGTTTCGGGTGGTTGCTAGTGACGGCCTCGTCTGACTGATAGACTGATTGTGTTGCGCTGGGGGGTTTTCCCATCAGAAGAATGAGCCTTTGTCTCCGTGCAACATACATACATACTGTCTGACAGACAGAAACACACACACACACACACAACACACACACACACACACACACACACACACACACACACACACACACACACAGAGGTGTTTGAGATTAGCCGGTTGATTTGCTGTAGACGAGAGGAATCACGATCTTCAGCAGAGGTGCATTGTGGGAGAGAGTGAACAAGGCCACCTCTCATACGGTAAACAAACACAGCCGGTCGCCGTGGTTACCATCGGCCTGTCGCCGTGGCGTCCAGTGTGTGGTGAAGACGGTCACATTCCTCCAGGAGCGCGGGCGTAATTGTAGCGTGTCGTTGAGCGTGTGCAGATCTGCTTCTGTTCTAACACACACACACACACACACACACACACACACACACCTCACACCGCACTAACAGTGTGTAGAACAGCACAATATCTATAATGGCATTTCACTTTAATGTAATCTTTGTATAACAGATAAGAATTGGATACAATAGTAAATTTGTAAAAAAAAAATATATATATATTATTTTTCATTTTTAAATTATTTTCTGATTTGAACTTATTTTTATAAAATATTTAAAATTAATATTTTTCAAATAATTGTAATGTTTTTGTAATTGTTATATAATTATATATATATATATATATATATATATATATAATATATATAATTATATTAGTGCTGGGCAAACATTACATTTTTTAATCGCGATTAATCGCATTGTTACGCACAAAATTGAATAATGAATTCTAAAGTAATGTATTACGCACTTTTGATTTAAATGTACTGCTATATACACAAAAGTGCAATAACATGTGGTTTGCAAAAACTTTAAACAAATAAGGTGCTTTATACCAGCAGTATTCTCTTTACACAGTAGCAATAAAATATTTATTGTAAATCTCAACTTAAACATTAATGTAATCAAATCAAATATTAAAACAAAGCTATTTGCCACTGCCAGCGCATTACCTTTTATCTAGTTAAAACAAGTCCAGTTTTCTTGTTTTTTTTCTGAACAGGTATCAACAGGTATCTATTATCAGGGAGCAGCAGAAACAGTTTATGTAGTCAGAGGTCATGACCACTACTACAGATATAAGTCGACCACTGTTACTTCTCTGATAGTAGCTTAGGTTTGGTCATGCCATGGTTTCCCACGTACACTAAGATTAGGCTACATTAAACAGAGATAAAGCCCAATATATACTTTGCGTCGAACTCACGCCGTAGTCAATTCTACGCGTACCGCAAGTGCTGTGATTGATAGAACCGCTCCCCGGGTTTCACATGCTCCCGTAATTGCACGTCAATGCGGACAACGACGCAGAAGTATAAATTAAAACCTGTGTCGGACCTACGCCAGAGCCTCTACGTTGAAGTATAAATCCGCTTTTAGAGTGAGGTGAAGTGGTCGAGCACAAGGTGCAGCGAGCGGGTGCGTTCCTGTGAAACTGTTGCGGTCAAGCTCGCCTCCTGCACGCGCCCTCGCTCGCCCGTTGCCGAAGTTGAATTGTCTCTATAACTTTTTGTACACGACGCGCAGCACAAATCATTGGAAGAGAGACTGATCCTTGGTTCGCTGTTTGTGAGTTTCCAGAATCTAAATAGTTATCAGGATATCAACAGAAGGGAATTCACATGGCAGAGCATCCCCGCTAAACTAAACGCAGGCCTATCAGGTAAAGTTATGTATAATTTTAATTTAAGTTAAAAAGGCTACATCTGCGTAGCGCACAGAACCCGTTGGTTACTATCCGCGGCTGTCATTCACTCGCGGAGCGCTGTCTCCCTTTCTGTTCACCTGAGAGAACCTGCCAAAGCCTCTCTCCACTGCTTGTTTGGGTGGGTTATTTGCTGGCTGACCAACATCCCACCCCTCCTGTAATCCAAGGTTTGACTGTAGGCCTGTGTGTAGTATTCAGAGCCAGTGAGCAACGGACTTTCAAAAAAAAGAAAAAACTGCGTTAACGTGCGTTAAAAAAATTTCGCCATTAATTCCTAAATGCGTTAACGCGATAATAACGCGTTAACTTGCCCAGCCCTAATATATATATATATATATATACACTTACCTGAAGGATTATTAGGAACACCATACTAATACTGTGTTTTATAATACCTTTCGCCTTCAGAACTGCCTTAATTCTACGTGGCATTGATTCAACAAGGTGCTGAAAGCATTCTTTAGAAATGTTGGCCCATATTGATAGGATAGCATCTTGCAGTTGATGGAGATTTGTGGGATGCATATCCAGGGCACGAAGCTCCCGTTCCACCACATCCCAAAGATGCTCTATTGGGTTGAGATCTGGTGACTGTGGGGGCCATTTTAGTACAGTGAACTCATTGTCATGTTCAAGAAACCAATTTGAAATGATTGGAGCTTTGTGACATGGTGTATTATCCTGCTGGAAGTAGTCATCAGAGGATGGTACATGGTGGCCATAAAGGGATGGACATGGTCAGAAACAATGCTCAGGTATGCCGTGGCATTTAAACGATGCCCAATTGGCACTAAGGGGCCTAAAGTGTGCCAAGAAAACATCCCCCACACCATTACACCACCACCACCAGCCTGCACAGTGGAAACAAGGCATGATGGATCCATGTTCTCATTCTGTTTACGCCAAATTCTGACTCTACCATCTGAATGTCTCAACAGAAATCGAGACTCATCAGACCAGGCAACATTTTTCCAGTCTTCAACTGTCCAATTTTGGTGAGCTCTTGCAAATTGTAGCCTCTTTTCCCTATTTGTAGTGGAGATGAGTGGAACCCGGTGGGGTCTTCTGCTGTTGTAGCCCATCCGCCTCAAGGTTGTGCGTGTTGTGGCTTCACAAATGCTTTGCTGCATACCTCGGTTGTAACGAGTGGTTATTTCAGTCAAAGTTGCAACAAGGCATTTTCGCCCACAGGACTGCCGCATACTGGATGTTTTTCCCTTTTCACACTATTCTTTGTAAACCCTAGAAATGGTTGTGCGTGAAAATCCCAGTAACTGAGCAGATTGTGAAATACTCAGTGCCCGTCTGGCACCAACAACCATGCCACGCTCAAAATTGCTTAAATCACCTTTCTTTCCCATTCTGACATTCAGTTTGGAGTTCAGGAGATTGTCTTGACCAGGACCACACCCCTAAATGCATTGAAGCAACTGGCATGTGATTGGTTGATTAGATAATTGCATTAATGAGAAATTGAAAAGGTGTTCCTACTTCATAATAATCCTGTAGGTGAGTGTGTATATATATATATTATATATATATATATATATATATATATATATATATATATATATATATAAATATTTTAATTATGTTTTTAGTATTTTTAAAATGGCAGTGTTTCGTTACTTAATGAATCAAGTTTTGAATGAATCGGTTGAATGAATGATTCAATGACACGCTCATTAGTGACTCGTTGCCACCTACTGGTGGTGTTAATTAAAAAAATTATCTTTTCATTTTTAAAATAATATCAGTATTCAGTGTTTTAAGTGTAAAACTCATTATTTCAGCATCTGCGGGTCAAACGCACTTGTGTCCTCTGAGCTTCACGAAGTGTGTGTGTGTGTTGTGTGTGTGTGTGTGTGTGAGTGAGATAGAGAAGAGACTTTGGTTTGTGTGTTTGTGTTAGTGTGTGTGTTGTGTGTGGTGTGTAACGACTGTGTGTTTGGTGATGGTGTGTGTGTGTTGTGTGTGTGTGTGTAGTGAGAGAGAGAGACTGTGTGTGTGTGTGTGTTGTGTGTGTGTGTGTGGTGTGTGTGTGTGTGGTGGTGAGAGAGGAGTAGAGAGAGAGGATGGGATGTGTGTGTGTGTGTGTGTGTGTGTGTGTGTGTGTGTGTGTGTGTGTTTTGAGGATGAGGAGAGAGAAATAGAAGACTGTGTGTGTGTGGTGTGTGGTGTGTGTGTGTGTGTGTGTGAGTGAGTAGAGAGAGAGAATGTTGTGTGTGTGTGTGTGTGTGTGTAGTGGAGTGATGAGGAGAGGAGAGGACTGTGTGTGAGGGTGTGTGTGTTGTGTTGTGTGGTGGATGTGTTGTTGTGTGTGTGTGTGTGTGTGTGGTGTGTGAGTGAGGTGAGGAGAGAGGAGTGAGAGAGAGAAGAAGAGAAAGAAGAGAGAGAGACTGTGTGTGTGTGTGTGTTTGTGTGTGAGGAGAGAGAGAGAGAGAGAGAGGAGAAGAGAGAGAGAGCTGTGTGTTGTGTGTGTGAGGAGAGAGGAGAGAGAGACTGTGAGGAGGAGGAGAGAGAGAGAGAGAGAGTGAGAGAGAGAGAGAGGAGAGAGAGAGAGAGGAGGTGGAGAGGAGAGGAGAGAGAGAGAGGAGGTGTGTGTGTGTGTGTATGTGTGTGTGTTGTGTGTGTGTGTGTGTGTGTGTGTGTGTGTGTGTGTGTGTGTGTGGTGAGAGAGAGAGACTGTGTGTGTTATGTGTGTTTCAGTAATGCTGAACTTTAGACGGTCTGCCACAGGAAGAGAGAAAGACTCAGACGAACTGAATTCACACTCTCACACACTCTCACACACGCACACGCACACGCACACACACACACTCATCTCTGATACGGAAATCTGTGTGTGAACGCTTGATTGAGTTTCTCCTGAGTTGTGTGTGTTGTCGTGTGTGTGTGTGTGTGTGTGTGTGTGTGTGTGTTGTGTGTGTGTGTGTGTGTGTGTGTGTGTGTGTGTGTGTGTGTGTGTGTTGGGGTGTGTGTGTGAGTGAGTGTGTGTGTGTGTGTGTGTGTGTGAAGAAAACTGTGATTATGATTCTTACTCCCGTCTCGTTTTATTTAGAAGCGTCGATTTCATTTACGTCACTTCCTGTAGCGGGACGTCATTAACGGAAACAAGCATTACTGTGTGTGTGTGTGTGTGTGTGTGTGTGTGTGTGTGTGTGTGTGTGTGTGTGTGCGGTCGGTCGGTCGCTGGCAGAGAGAAAGGCGGATTCTTTTTGTTGGATGTTTGAAAGCGAGTTTCACTTCTTCATGCTGCAATCTTGTTTCATATTTCCTTCAGCGTCCAGAAAACTGCAGTCACACAGACTGTGTGTGTGTGTGTGTGTGTGTGTGTGTGTGTGTGTGTGTGTGTGTGTGTGTGTGTGTGTGTGTGTGTGTGTGTGTCTAAATATTTACAGCAGCACTTTTTAGGGCCTTCTGACTGTGTGTGTATGAGTGTGTTAAAATGTGTTTGTCCAGGCACGAAACACTCTCTCTCTTCTGCAGCCTTTTTCAACTCTCTCTCTCTCTCTCTCTCTCTCTCTCTCTCTCTCTCTCTCTCTCTCTCTCTCTCTTCTCTCTCTCTCTCTCTCTCTCTCTCTCTCTCTCTCAGTAACGCTTGTTTCCGTTAATGACGTCCCGCTACAGGAAGTGACGTAAATGAAATGGACGCTTCTAAATAAAACGAGACGGGAGTAAGAATCATAATCACAGTTTTCTTCACACACACACACACACACACACACACAAACACATTTCATTTTTGAATACAGAGAAAAACGTGCCAACTTATATACAATAATGACAACTTTGAGTGAGTGAGTGACAGAGAGAGTGAGAGTGTGAGAGTGAGTGAGTGAGTGAGAGTGACAGAGTGAGAGAGAGTGAGTGAGTGAGTGAGTGAGTGTGTGTGTGTGTGTGTGAGAGTGAGTGTGAGAGTGAGAGAGAGTGAGTGAGTGTGAGAGAGAGTGACAGTGAGTGATGTGTAGGGTGTGGGAGAGTGAGGAGAGAGTGACGAGAGTGAGTGAGTGTGTAAGAGGTGAGTGAGAGAGAGAGAGGTAGAGTGAGAGGAGAGAGTGAGAGAGAGAGAGTGAAGAGGAGTGAGTGGTAAAGTGAGTGAGGTGACAGAGAGAGGTGAGAGTGAGAGAGAGGTGAGGAGAGTGAGAGAGAGAGAGTGACAGAGAGTGAGTGTGTAAGAGTGAGAGAGTGAGTGAGAGTGAAGAGAGTGAGAGAGAGAGTGGAGTGTGTGAGAGTGAGAGAGAGTGAGTGACAGTGATGAGAGAGAGAGTGAGAGTGACAGAGAGTGAGAGAGTGACAGAGTGTGCAGAGGAGGTGTGTGTGTAAGAGTGAGAGTGAGTGTGACAGGAGAGAGAGAGAGGTGAGTGAGTGAAGAGTGAGAGAGGAGAGAGAGAAAGGTGATTGTGTGAGAGTGAGAGAGAGAGAGTGAATGTGTGAGAGTGAGAGAGTGAGAGAGAGAGAGTGAGTGTGTGAGAGTGAGTGTGTGAGAGTGAGAGTGACAGAGAGTGAGTGTGTGAGAATGAGTGAGTTAGAGCGAGCGAGTAAGTGAGAGTGTGAGTGTGAGTGTGATGTGTGAGTGTGTGTTATTGAGAAATGTGATGTCTAACTTATGGTCTCTCTCTCTC
>CM070818.1:2188467-2293467 GCA_036326025.1 Chrosomus eos | reverse complement strand
AAGTAGACGAAATGGTAGCGGTCAGATAAGTATGACCTGAACCAGCTTAATGCTTGTCCTTGAACACCAGTGTAATTTTGTAGTCGATCTAAGAGTATTGTGTGATCTATAGTATCGAACGCAGCACTAAGATCAAGTAAAACTAGTACTGAGATACAGCCTTGGTCCGAAGCTAAAAGTAGATCATTTATGATTCTAACAAGCACAGTTTCAGTGCTATGATGTGGCCTGAATCCAGACTGA
Source organism: Chrosomus eos (assembly GCA_036326025.1). Lineage (NCBI taxonomy): Eukaryota > Metazoa > Chordata > Actinopteri > Cypriniformes > Leuciscidae > Chrosomus > Chrosomus eos. The sequence continues at coordinate 2,293,224 of CM070818.1, read as the reverse complement.
AACTTTTCATAGATGTCGTTTTCTTGCAAGAAAGAGCCGAGTTGAGCGGACACAACTTTTTCTAATATTTTTGACATAAATGGAAGATTCGAAATGGGTCTGTAATTTGCTAGGTTATTTGGATCTAATTGTGGTTTCTTAATAAGAGGTTTTATAACTGCCAGCTTGAATGCTCTTGGAACATGACCTAAAGATAAAGACGAATTAATAATATTGAGAAGAGGCTCTTCCACTATAGGTAATACTTCTTTCAGTAGTTTAGTTGGTATAGGATCTAATAAACATGTTGTTGTTTTAGATGAAGTGATAAGTTTATTTAACTCTTTTTGTTCTATGGTTGTAAAGCATTGTAATTGTTCTTGCGGGGTGATAATTGCGGCTGAATTATAAGGCGCGAGCAAAGATTGAACGTTTACGATTTTGATTCTGATGCTTTCAATTTTCTCGGTGAAAAAGTTCATGAAATCATTACTACTGAACTGTAACAAGGTATTTTGTTCAGACGACTTCTGTTTATTTGTTAGTCTAGCCACGGTATTAAATAAAAACCTTGGATTATTTTGGTTGTTTTCTATTAATTTGCTGAGGTGCTCAGCCCTGGCCGTTTTAAGGGCCTTTTTATAACGTGACATACTGTCTTTCCACGCGATTCTAAAGACCTCTAAATTAGTTTTTTTCCATTTACGCTCTAAATTACGGGTTTCTCTCTTTAAAACATACGTAGTATTATTGTACCATGGTGCTATACTTTTTTCTCTGACCTTTTTTAATCGAATGGGTGCAACCATATCCAATGTTCTAGAGAGAATGGTGCTCATAGTGCTAGTTAATTCGTCTAGTTCATCTGTTTGTTTGGGTTCAGGCAGCAGCTGAGACAGATCAGATAAGCTATTTGAGAAATTATCTATGGTGGATGGAAGAATTGTTCTACCTGGTCGATAACGTGGCGCAGCATGACATAATACACCAGTACGTAGTATGCAAGTTACCATGTAATGGTCAGTGACATCATCACTTAGTGGAATGATATCTATATCGGTTGGATCGGTTCCATATGATATAATTAAATCGAGTGTATGATTAAGACGATGAGTTGGTCCGGTGACGTTTTGCTTGACCCCGAAGGAGTTCAATAAATCTGTAAACGCAGCCCCTAACGCATCATTTAAATTATCTACGTGTATGTTAAAATCTCCAACAATTAATGCTTTATCGACGTTGACCAAAAGATCTGATAGAAAGTCAGCAAACTCTTTTAGAAAATCGGCGTAAGGCCCTGGAGGTCGATATACGGTAGCCAATGCTAGAGATAATAGGGATTTTTTTCTTACATCTAACAGCGTAACATTTAGCACAAGTACTTCAAACGAATTAAACCTATGACAAGTTTTCTGAGTAACATTGAGAATATCTCTATAGATTGTTGCAACACCGCCGCCACGACCGATCAGACGGGGCTCATGCTTATAACAGTATCCTGGCGGAGTAGACTCATTTAGACCGAAATAATCATTTGGTTTAAGCCAGGTTTCAGTAAGGCACAGAACATCGAAATTATTATCTGTGACCATTTCATTTACAATAACCGCCTTAGGTGTGAGTGATCTAATGTTTAGAAGACCTAGCTTTAGAAATTGTTTTTGTTCACTAATAGCGAGAGTTTTTGTTTTAATAACAATTAGATTTTTTCTAGATCCCGCAGTAGATTTATTATTTGATCTTAGTAAACGAGGAATAGACACAGTTTCTATGCAATGTTCTACACTAGTATTAATATCAATTAAATTGGTGCAGTAGAGACTGTGATTTGGATTTTTGGTTACTAGTCAAATGGTATTTAACATCTTGGAGATGTTATCTGACAGAAGATCTGCCCCTATTCTACTTGGGTGTAAGCCATCAGCGCGGAAGAGCCTCGGTCGCTCCCAAAACAGATTCCAATTATTTACAAAGAGCAGTTTCTGCTCATTGCACCATTTTTTTTTTTTTTTTATTTTTTTTTTTTATTTTTTTTTTTTATTATTTGCACATAAAACAAAATCCAGAGTGTAACAAACAAAACGTACAGTATACAATGAATATTTGATAATACATACACAGAGTGCGTATCTCACATACAACATGAAACACAGGAGAAGAATAATTGACATAATAGAACAAAACAAGAAAGAAAAAAAAAAAAATAAAAAATAAATAAATAAATAAATAAATAAATAAATAAATAAATAAATTGTATAGTTTACCACGAGGGTAGTGAGGATACCATGCTATGTGTGTGTGTGTGTGTGTGTGTGTGTACGCGCTAGGATGGATGTATCATGCGTGTAAGTTTGTGTGTGACTAAGTGTTTTGTGTTTGAATGTTGAAATCAGCAGGATTGGATTGCAATACTGTAATTAAATTATTGTGTCCTGGCTAAAAGCGGTGATCGTTTTGGTTGGGTCAGGCTCAATAGCTTTTTTCTCTGTCTGCTTCAGTCCACACCGGGGCTAAGGAGCATATTTAGTCCTAGGAGATAGAGGGGGGTGAGTTGCCTCTTCAGAGCCCTTCACCACCACCGCTCTCCCCCATCCCCGCCCTCAGTCACTGCTCTACCAACGGGCCAGCTCGTCCACCCACCCCACTATCCCTGTGTTATGTCTTCTAGGGTCTAAATTGTGTCTAAGTGCATTAAAAGAGGTGCGGCGCAAAGGGTAGAACTTTTTCGGAATTACCTCAGGCGTCACCCACTTCCCTACCTATTGAATGATTGTGTGAGTAGCCGCAAGCAATACACGTAGAATGTTCAATATTATGCATCAATGTACGACTCAAGAAAATGACACAGTCATTGTCACATTAGACGCCGAGAAGGCATTTGACAGAGTCAATTGGAAATTCCTGTTTTCCACATTGGAGAGGTTTGGCTTTGGGGAGTCATTTATTAAATGGGTTAAACTATTATACACTTCACCGACAGCCTCTATCACTACTAATGGTTTTTCCTCACAAAACTTCACATTGCACAGGGGGACTAGACAAGGATGCCCACTATCACCGCAACTGTTCACAATTTTTATTGAACCGCTTGCAGCCGCCATACGCCAAGACGTACTGATTACAGGTATCAGGACTAAAAATATGCATCACAAAATTAGCCTCTATGCTGACGACATACTACTGTTCTTGGAGAATCCTTCAATCTCAATAAAAGAAACAATTAAAATTATACACTCATTTGCCAACATATCGGAATACTCGATTAACTGGGATAAATCATCTGTTCTACCATTACAACCCAAAAGATGGGATGTTGCAGCCATCTCATCTCCTATACCCCTGTGCACGGATAGTATCACTTATTTGGGTGTGTGAGAGTTTCCCCCAGGCTGTCAGATCTATTTACATTAAATTTCACCCCATTACTGAAATCAATTCAGGAAGACCTCCATCGCTGGGCAAATCTACCACTTTCCATCATGGGCAGGATAGCCACAATTAAAATGACGATATTACCCAAAGTAATCTATCTACTTTCAATGACCCCAATACAACCATCCACCGCCTGGTTCAAATCCCTAGACTCAGCAATTACAAAATTCTATTGGAAAAATAAGACTCCTCGAATAAAACTATCCACCCTCCAGAAACCAAAAAGTCTAGGAGGATTGGAAGCACCAAATTTTACTTCATACTGTTTGGCAAGTCATCTACAATATATACACAGATGGACTCACCCTAATCAATCCGATATCACCTGGCTAGACCTGGAACAAAATTTGTGTGACAACTTTCAGATCGCAGACCTGCCCTTTTTTACCCAGACAATTAAAAAACACTCTTGTTTCAAATCTCCCACAATTAGTTCAAGTCTGACAGCCTGGTGGAAACTCCACAATATTACTAACACTAAGCTCTCACATCTGAAACTTACCCCGATTTGGAATAACCCCGATTTCACTTGTAATAATAAAACACTCAATTTCAATTCCTGGAAAAATAAAGGTATTACACATCTGCAACACATATTCGTCGAAGGTAATTTCTGTACATTTGAGGACTTAGTCCAGAAATTTGGCATCACTGACAAACAATTCCTACAATACCTACAGATCAAATCATCAATTAAATCATCACTCAAACTCACCACTAACACTCCAACGGTCAACTTAGAACTCACCCCAACTATCTCACAAATTATTAATATCCCATCCTCTCAAAAACTATTATCCAAAATCTACAAAATAGTGATACAAACAGACGTTACCATAAGCCTCCCCACCGCTAACTGGGAACTGGATTTATCTATTCACGCTGATGCCGATTTCTGGACTCAAGTCTGCAAAAATACTTTTCTCATGACAAAAAATTCTAATCTACAGCTAATACAGTACAAAACTAACCATAGGACTCACCTCACTGGACGGAAATTATTTCATATGGGCTCCACTTCAGACATTTGTCCACATTGCACTCAAAACTGCAGGGACACATATATTCATGCACTTTGGCACTGCACCCCTATAAAACAATTCTGGGAAATGGTTATAAGGATTTTATCTGACTTTTTCGGCTGCTCCATCCCATCTTTACCATCTCTCTGTTTACTCGGAGACATATCCTCAATCAACCTGAATCACACGAACAGTAAAACTCTGCTGGTCGCGCTAGCTGTCGCCAAGAAAACCATCTTCATAAATTGGAAAACAAAAAATAAAATCCATATCACTATTTGGAAAAATTTACTTTTGGATCATATATCATCTGAAATATTAAATTACCCATTTGGAAAGAACTCTAATGACTCATCATCCACCTGGCGAGCACTGTCCAAATTTCTAAACTCTTAGCTCTGCCTGCCCCCCTGCCTGAGATTCAGTTTTCGCGATCTCACTTATCATGCAGCAACCTTAGCAAACTTGATCTACTATCGTCTGTCTCTCCCCATTATCACTAAGACAACTCATGACTCTCAACATTACATACTTACTATAGGAACAAATCAGCAGGATAGGGTTAACTCTTTCACCCCCCATTACAAGCCTCAAAACGCTCCCCTTTATTTTGGGGTTTGGGGCTTTGGAACGGGGGCTGGAGGGGGTGTGTGCCCTGAGGGAGAATAAGCCTCCTCTTTCACCTTGCCTCCACGGGCCTCCTCCACCGCTGCAACTGCTAGGGCCGGCTCTACCCTGTACACTCCACTTTTTTAATGCTCCATGTGTTAGTTGGTCAACACTCACATTTCTACTTTGGAACTAAGGTGTACTATGTGGGGGCCCTGTGGAGGTCCTGCACTGTTACCCCTCATTTCTTTTTAATGCATCTCACATCATACATTCAATCACATGCTCATTGCACCATGACAATAACCATTCATTAAGCGCGAATAATCTACTGAACTTTTCATGCCCTCGTCGGTACGTAGGAAGCGGTCCAGACACAATAATCGCTATTTCAGGCGATGTGCTGCGTACCGTATCGATAAGGCTCCTGAAGTCTTTCTTCAGAACCTCCGTCTGTCGCAGCCTAGTGTCGTTAGATCCCGCGTGCAGCACAACAGCTCCGACGCGCTCGTCACCGTTCAAGATCTCAGTTACCCGCGCAGTGATATCGAGAACACGAGCACCAGGAAAGCAGTGACTGTGCACCTTACTTTTACCTAACGTAGCATGGACGTGTCGGACGGTGGAATCGCCGATGATCACAGCATCGCGTTCCGTTTCACGAAGAGGGGAGAAGCGGTTCTGAGTGGAGATCTCGAAAACCGGGAGGGGCGAAAAGATTCTTGTCCTGGCTCGCGGCTTCTGCGGAACCACCCAGGCTTCGTGGTGGTGTGTTGAAGCCGGAGTGAATGAAACCATGGCTGATCGTGACCTGGACGTTCGGGACCAGTGCTGAGAAACGGACGGAGTAGACGAGGTCGGCGTCAGCGGGTTACTAACGTTAATCACTGATCCGTGTGCATCAGCGCGTGATGTTTCAAGAGCTAAACGCCGGTCTCTCAGCTCAGTTTGTCTCTCTAGAAGGTCACGGATCTGCTTTTCTACAGCTTCTAATTCAGACTGCACCGCGAGCAACTCAGATTTGTTCTCATCTGCACAAAAAGGTAGATAACATACACCTGATATATTCGCCATTTTAACAGATGGACAGTAAGTTAGCAACTTAGTGGTTAGTGGTGTTGGGTAACTGCTTGAGACGCGTCTGTTCAACAGTCCTAGTTATAATTATGTGTTAAATGATGGTTCAAAACAGAATAAAAGGAGGAAATACGGAAAAACACAAGGAAATACGAACCTAATACGAGGCTTAGACAGCCACGACGCAGACAAACAAACTCACGGCAGACAGCGAGGCGGATAAATCAGTCGATCGCAGGGCGAGCAGCAGTGAAGCAGTGTCTCGCTCTACGACCAACAACCGATGTTCTTACCGTATTTGCGGTTCCAGCCGTATAATGGCTTGAGACGCGTCTAATACGAGGCTAGACAGCCACGACGCAGATAAGCGCACAGCAGGCAACGAGGCTGACAAAATCAGTCGATCGCGACTGATTGTGTGTGTGTGTGTGTGTTTGTGTGTGTGTGTGTCTGTGTGTGTTTGTGTGTGTCCAGGCACAGGTTCTTCATCAGATCTGAAGTGTGTGTGTGTGTGTGTGTGTGTGTGTGTCCAGACGCAGGTCCTTCATCAGATCTGGAGTGTGTGTGTTAGTGTGTGTTAGTGTGTGTGTGTGTGTGTGTGTGTGTGTGTGTGTGTGCAGGCGCAGGTCCTTCATCAGATCTGGAGTATGTGTGTGTGTGTGTGTGTGTCCAGGCACAGGTCCTTCATCAGATCTGGAGTGTGTGTGTTAGTGTGTGTGTGTGTGTGTGTGTGTCCAGGCACAGGTCCTTCATCAGATCTGAAGTGTGTGTGTGTGTGTGTGTGTGTGTGTGTGTGTGTGTGTGTGTGTGTGTTCGTCCAGGCGCAGGTCCTTCATCGGATCTGGAGTGTGTGTGTGTGTGTGTGTGTGTGTGTGTGTGTGTGTGTGTGTGTGTGTCCAGGCGCAGGTCCTTCATCAGATCTGGAGTGTGTGTGTGTGTGTGTGTGTGTGTGTGTGTGTGTGTGTGTGTGTGTGTGTGTGTGTGTGTGTGTGTGTGTGTGTCCAGGCACAGGTCCTTCATCAGATCTGGAGTGTGTGTGTGTGGTGTGTTCCAGAGCAGGTCCTTCATCAGATCTGAGTGTGTGTGTAGTGTGTTGTGTGTGTGTGTGTGTGGTGGTGTTGTTTGTTGTGTGTGTGTGTGTCCAGGCACAGGTCCTTCATCAGATCTGAAGGTGTGTGTGTGTTGTGTGTGTGTGTGTGTGTGTGTGTGTGTGTGTGTTGTGTGTGTGTGTGGTGTCCAGGCCAGGTCTTCATCAGATCTGAGGTGTGTGTTGTGTGTGTGTGTTGTGGGGTGTGTGTGTGTGTGGTCCAGGCACAGGTCCTTCATCAGATCTGAGTGTGTGTGTGTGGTGTTTTTTGTGTGTGTGTGTGTGTGTCCAGGCACAGGTCCTTCATCAGATCTGGATGTGTGTGTTGTGTGTGTGTGTGTGTGTGTGTGTGTGTGTGTGTCCAGGCACAGGTCCTTCATCAGATCTGAAGTGTGTGTGTGTTGTGTGTGTGTGTGTGTGTGTGTGTGTGCCAGGCGCAGGTCCTTCATCAGATCTGAAGTGTTGTGTGTGTGTGTGTGTGTCCAGGCACAGGTCCTTCATCAGATCTGAAGTGTGTGTGTGTGTGTGTGTGTGTGTCCAGGCCAGGTCCTTCATCAGATCTGAAGTGTGTGTGTTGTGTGTGTGTGTGTGGTTGTGTGTGTGTGTGTGTGTGTGTGTGTGTGTGTGTCCAGGCGCAGGTCCTTCATCAGATCTGAAGTGTGTGTGTGTGTGGTGTGTGTGTGGTTCTAGATTGGATGTGTGTGTGTGTGTCCAGGCGCAGGTCCTTCATCAGATCTGAATGTGTGTTGTGTGTGTGTGGTGTGTGTGTGTGTGTGTGTGTGTGTGGTGGTGTGTCTGTGTGTGTGTGTGTGTGTCCAGGCACAGGTCTTCATCAGATCTGAAGTGTGTGTGTGGTGTGTGTGTGTGTGTGTGTGTGTGTGTGTGTCCAGCGCAGGTCCTTCATCAGATCGAGTTGGTAGTGTGTGTGTGTGTGTGTGTGTGTGTGTGTGTGTGTGGTGTGTGTGTGTGTGTGTCCAGGCACAGGTCCTTCATCAGATCTGGAGTGTGTGGTGTTGTGTGTGGTGTGTGGGTTTTGTTGGTGGTGTGTGTGTTGTGTGTGTGTGGTGTCCAGGCGCAGGTCCTTCATCAGATCTGGGTGTTAGTGTGTGTGTGTTTGTGTGTGTCCAGCCAGTCCTTCAAGATTGAGTGTGTGTGTGTGTGTGTGTGTGTGTGTGTGGGTTTGGTGTGGTGTGTGTGTGTGTTCCAGGCGCAGTCCTTCTCAGATCTGGTGTGTGTGTGTGGTGTGTGTGTTGTGGGTGGGGTTTGTGTGTTGTGTGGTGTGTCCAGGCAGTCCTTCATCAGATCTGGAGTTGTGTGTGTGTGTCCAGGCGCAGGTCCTTATCAGATCTGAGTGTGTGTGTAGTGTGTGTGTGTGTTGTGTTGTGGTGTGTGTGTGTTGTGGTGTGTGTGTGTCCAGGCACAGGTTCTTCATCAGATCTGAAGTGTGTGTGTGTGTGTGTGTGTCCAGACGCAGGTCCTTCATCAGATCTGGAGTGTGTGTGTTAGTGTGTGTGTGTGTGTGTGTGTGTGTGTATGTGTGTGTCCAGGCACAGGTCCTTCATCAGATCTGGAGTGTGTGTGTGTGTGTGTGTCCAGGCGCAGGTCCTTCATCAGATCTGGAGTGTGTGTGTTAGTGTGGTGTGTGTGTGTGTGTGTGTGTGTGTGTGTGTGTGTGTGTGTGTGTGTGTGTGTGTTAGTGTGTGTGTTAGTGTGTGTGTGTGTGTGTGTGTGTGTGTGTGTGTGTGTCCAGGCACAGGTCCTTCATCAGATCTGGAGTGTGTGTGTGTGTGTGTGTGTGTGTGTGTGTGTGTGTGTGTGTGTGTGTGTGTGTCCAGGCACAGGTCCTTCATCAGATCTGAAGTGTGTGTGTGTGTGTGTGTGTGTGTGTGTGTGTGTGTGTGTGTGTGTGTGTGTGTGTGTGTGTGTGTGCAGGCGCAGGTCCTTCATCAGATCTGGAGTGTGTGTGTGTGTGTCCAGGCACAGGTCCTTCATCAGATCTGAAGTGTGTGTGTTAGTGTGTGTGTGTGTGTGTGTGTGTGTCCAGGCACAGGTCCTTCATCAGATCTGGAGTGTGTGTGTGTGTGTGTGTGTGTGTGTGTGTCTGTGTGTGTGTGTGTGTGTGTGTGTGTGTTGTGTGTGTGTGTGGTGTGTGTGTGTGTGTCCAGGCACAGGTCCTTCATCAGATCTGAAGTGTGTGTGTTAGAGTGTGTGTGTGTGTGTGTGTGTGTGTCCAGGCACAGGTCCTTCATCAGATCTGGTGTGTGTGTGTGTGTGTGTGTGTGTGTGTGTGTGTGTGTGTGTGTGTCCAGGCACAGGTCCTTCATCAGATCTGAAGTGTGTGTGTTAGGTGTGTGTGTGTGTCCAGGCGCAGGTCCTTCATCAGATCTGGAGTGTGTGTGTGTGTGTGTGTCCAGGCACAGGTCCTTTATCAGATCTGAAGTGTATGTGTGTGTGTGTGTGTGTGTCCAGGCACAGTCCTTCATCAGATCTGAAGTGTGTGTGTGTGTGTGTGTGTGTGTGTGTGTGTGTGTGTGTGTGTGTGTGTGTCCAGGCACAGGTCCTTCATCAGATCTGAAGTGTGTGTGTGTGTGTGTGGTGTGTGTGTGTCCAGGCACAGGTCCTTCATCAGATCTGAAGTGTGTGTGTGTGTGTGTGTGTGTGTGTGTGTGTGTGTGTGGTGTGTGTGTCCAGGCACAGGTCCTTCATCAGATCTGAAGTGTGTGTGTGTGTGTGTGTGTGTGTGTGTGTGTGTGTGTGTCCAGGCCCAGGTCCTTCATCAGATCTGAAGTGTCTGTGTGTGTGTCCAGGCGCAGGTCCTTCATCAGATCTGAAGTGTGTGTGTTAGTGTGTGTGTGTGTGTGTGTGTGTGTGTGTGTGTGTGTGTGTGTGTGTGTGTCCAGGCGCAGGTCCTTCATCAGATCTGGAGTGTGTGTGTGTGTGTCCAGGCGCAGGTCCTTCATCAGATCTGAAGTGTGTGTGTTAGTGTGTGTGTGTGTGTGTGTGTGTGTCCAGGCGCAGGTCCTTTATCAGATCTGAAGTGTGTGTGTGTGTGTGTGTGTGTGTGTGTGTGTGTGTGTGTCCAGGCGCAGGTCCTTTATCAGATCTGGTGTGTATGTGTGTGTGTGTGTGTGTGTGTGTGTGTGTGTGTGTGTGTGTCCAGGTGCAGGTCCTTCATCAGATCTGAAGTGTGTGTGTGTGTGTCCAGGTGCAGGTCCTTCATCAGATCTGAAGTGTGTGTGTGTGTGGTGTCCAGGTGCAGGTCCTTCATCAGATCTGAAGTGTGTGTGTGTGTGTGTCCAGGTGCAGGTCCTTCATCAGATCTGAAGTGTGTGTGTGTGTGTTCCAGGCGCAGGTCCTTCATCAGATCTGATGTGTGTGTGTGTGTGTGTCCAGGCGCAGGTCCTTCATCAGATCTGGAGTGTGTGTGTGTGTGTGTGTGTGTGTGTGTGTGTGTGTGTGTGTGTCCAGACGCAGGTCCTTCATCAGATCTGGGGTGTGTGTGTGTGTGTGTCCAGGCGCAGGTCCTTCATCAGATCTGGGGTGTGTGTGTGTGTGTCCAGGCGCAGGTCCTTCATCAGATCTGGAGTGTGTGTGTGTGTGTGTGTGTGTGTGTGTGTGTGTGTGTGTGTGTCCAGGCGCAGGTCCTTCATCAGATCTGGAGTGTGTGTGTGTGTGTGTGTGTGTGTGTGTGTGTGTGTGTGTGTCCAGGCGCAGGTCCTTCATCAGATCTGGAGTGTGTGTGTGTGTGTGTGTGTGTGTGTGTGTGTGTGTGTGTGTGTGTGTGTGTGTGTGTCCAGGCGCAGGTCCTTCATCAGATCTGAAGTGTGTGTGTGTGTGTGTGTGTGTGTGTGTGTGTGTGTGTGTCCAGGCGCAGGTCCTTCATCAGATCTGGTGTGTGTGTGTGTGTGTGTGTGTGTGTGTGTGTGTGTCCAGGCGCAGGTCCTTCATCAGATCTGGGTGTGTGTGTGTGTGTGTGTGTGTGTGTGTGTGTGTGTGTGTGTGTGTGTGTGTGTGTGTGTGTGTCCAGGCGCAGGTCCTTCATCAGATCTGAAGTGTGTGTGTGTGTGTGTGTCCAAGCGCAGGACCTTCATCAGATCTGATGTGTGTGTGTGTGGGTGTCCAGGCGCAGGTCCTTCATCAGATCTGGAGTGTGTGTGTGTGGTGTGGTGTGTGTGTGTGTGTGTGTGTGTGTGTGTGTGTGTGTGTGTGTGTGTGCGTGTGTGTGTGCGTGCGTGTGTGTGTGTGTGTGTGTGTGTCCAGGCGCAAGTCCTTCATCAGATCTGGAGTGTGTGTGTGTGTGTGTGTGTGTGTGTGTGTGTGTGTGCGTGTGTGCGTGTGTGTGTGTGTGTGTGTGTGTGTGTGTGTGTGTGTCCAGGCGCAGGTCCTTCATCAGATCTGGATCCGGCGGACTGCGGTAAACCTCGACATAAACAGAGAGACTAATATTAGCGTAGCCGCGTGTGTAATGTTGTTGTTTGAGCATAAACAACATCTGCAAAGTTACAACACTCAGTTCAGAGCAAAGGGAGAGATTTTCTTTTACAGAAATCGCTTTTTAAGAACTACAACAAACGGCTGGTAGGGACTACATCTTCCCCCCCGGGTTAGTGACATCACTTACCCTAAAAATTTACATAAACCCCGCCCCCGGGAACGCGATTTATAGATTATCATGACAGAATATGCTAATAAATGACTAGAAGATAACTACACATCAGCTGCATATATCCATCAACTAACCATTCAGAAATGTTGTCACTTCTTGAGTCTCTCCATCTTTGTCTGACTCCGGTTTGAACATAAAAGGCTACGTTTTTGTTAGGGCTGCCGCCAAATAGTCGACTAAATGTTAGTCGATATGAGGAGGGCTTGGTCGAATACATTTTCATTAGTCGGTTAGTCGCAAAAAAAAATCACGTGAAAAATGTACGCAATCAGGGGCTGCGCAGTCAGTGTATGAGCGCACTTGTGGGAGAGGTGTCTGGCTGATATCCATGCTGATGGCCATTGATGAGGAGGAGCATGCAGAAGTAGGGTGACCAGATTACCCTATACAGATATAGGGTACCCGATACAGAACCTATCGACGGTTCTATGCGTATTAATGCGTAGGCTACTCTAGCACACACACGCAAGGTCTCTCGCGCTCTCCTTCTCTCTGTCGTGCGCGCGTGTAATTAATGCGTACTCTAGCACACACACGCAAGGTCTCTCGTTCTCTCTCTCTCTCCCTCTCGGTCGTGCGCGTATACAACGAAAACTATAATATATAAATAATATATATATTAACGATGAAATACGGGACAAAACATGATTTTTTCATAAGTCGGGACACTAAAATTAGAGTTGAAATACGGGACTGTCCCGGGAAAAAACGGGACGTCTGGTCACCCTATGCAGAAGAGAAGGATGAATTAAAAATGTACTTGGCAGATAAAACAAAGGTTGATTCGGGACCATTGGCATGGTGGCAAAAAAATGAACATCGATATCCAAAGCTTGCTAAAGCAGCTAAACGCCTCCACTGTATCCCTTCCACATCCACTCCGTCAGAGCGCATCTTTTCAAAGGCCGGCTTCATTGTGAACAAGTCGAGAAGCTCCCTTCTTCCCAACAATGTGGACAAGCTGGTGTTCCTCTCACATAATATGAAAAAAATAAAATCGAATTGAAAGCTTAGGTAAGAATGCTTAATTTCCTTTTTGTAGTGTTTCTGTTTGCTATCCGTTAGGCTATTAAAAAAAAACGGGTATTTTTATAACGGGTAGGCTATACAAATAAATAAATATTATTATTATTTATTCGTTTTTATATAATGCAGAAGTTGTTTTTTATTCTGTAAGAAAAATTAGTCTGATGTTTGCAATTTGTTGTTTCAGGTCAAGACTCATCCGTCGTCTTAATGTCAGTTTGCGGCTTTGCTCTGATATTTTTGATTTGTATTAGTGTTCTGAAATTAGCCTATTTGTTCCACATTTTGTCTTAAATATAGCCTAGTTATTCTAAACAATTTAATCAAATACTTAGGCTGTTGATTTGTTTGCCGCCTTCTTTTTATTCTAAGTTTTGCTTGTGCCATGTGCCATGTGCATTTATTAAATTGTTCGTTTTTGTTAATTTTCCTTTTGAACAATATAAAAATTATATTAATTTAATTTTCCACTGTATTTTTATACCAAACAGCGTTTTTGCTACAGTATTTATTTGTTTTTTTTGCCTTGTTTATAGGCCTAAGTTACTAATAAGTTTATTTAATTTATTTTAAAGAACGAATTTTAGTTTATTTTATTTAAAACAGTTTTTTTTTACATGTAACTGTTACAGTTTGTATTTTTGATAATAAATTATTAAAATGCACAGGCAGTCTGATTGCTGTTTTTATGTTATAATTAGCCTATAACGTGTCGTAAGCGCTGTATACTTTAAACGCTTTACTATTCTGTTTTAAGCGCTTAATTTTCATTTTGAACGCGCTAATATCATGCTTTAGCATTTTCTGTCATATGGAAGTGTTAAACTTCAACTTGGACTATACCTTTCCTTGTATATACGCAAGTTTTTATATTAATATCATAAACTAACGATTATTCGACTAATCGCTAAAATGCAGGAGTGTTAGTCGACTAGGAATATCTTTAGTCGGGGGGAGCCCTAGTTTTTGTAAGCGTTCAGTGTGTGTGTGTGTGAGGTAATTGAAGCTGCAAACACACACAAGCTCTTGAAGCTCCGCCCCCTGTGCCGGGAGCAGCAGCTCATTTGCATTTAAAGGGACAGAAAAACTGCGCGTTTTTGCTCACCCTCAAAAAGTAACAATTTTGACATGTTCTATAACAATATCTGTGGGGTATTTTGAGCTAAAACTTTACACACACACTCTGGGAACATCAGAGACTTCTTTTACAGCTTGTGAAAAGGGCAATTATACCACCGCTTTAAAGGTCCCGTTCTTCATGGTTTTTTAAAGCTTTGATTGTGTTTACAGTGCGCAATATAACATGTGTTCATGTTTTGCGAGTAAAAAAACACAGTATTTTTCACACAATTTACTTATCTGTTTTCACTGTCCAAAAAACGGCCCGATGACTTCCTTGTTCTATGAAGTCCCTCCTTCAGAAATACGTAACGAGTTCTGATTGTGCGGTTCCTGTGTTGTGATTATCGCAAGTTGCCTGGAAAGGTCACGCCTCTTACGAGACACATGCGCAGCTGAAGTGCTTCTTCTCCGTGGGAGCGCAACAAGACCACGCCCCTTTTTTGTGTATTCCTGTGGGCGGAGATTAGCCAAAAAACTGTTCTAGTTACATCATTAAAAAAGGAAGTAGAGGGATGTAGTCCAAACCGGCCGTTCGCTGTAGGCTTTGAAAGGGGACTTCTGTTAAGTAAAATATCTTGCTAGGCATTGAACTTTGAGCTTTATAATTTTACAGGTATTATTTATGCTCTAACAGCAACATTACACACTAACTAAAGTTTGAAAAATGGAATCGCGAAGAACGGGACCTTTAATGATAATAATCCTTGCCGAACTTGCCGAAATATCATGATGTGCTAGTTGCATGTGTGTATATGTGTGAACACTGTGTGTGTGTGTGTGTGTGTGTGTGTGGTGTGTGTGTGTGTGTGTGTGTGTGTGTGTGTGTGTGTGTGTGTGCAGGAGCTGCGCTGTCGGGAGGAGGAGCTGAAGCGTGCGGCTCTGGAACAGAAGTCTCATGAAGAGTTCCTCCGGCAGCGTGAGCAGCAGCTGGCCCAGTGGGAGCAAGACGTGTTCGAGCGAGAGCTGTCTCTGCTTATCCTGCACCTCAACCACAACCAGAAGCCCAACGTCAAGAAGCGCAAGGGCACCTTCAAGAAGCACAAGCTGAAGGTCAAGAACGGGGAGAAGATCAGCATGCCTCAGGGTGAGGCCTTGACTACACACACACACACACACACACAGACAGAGTAGCGCTGCACGATTAATCACAGTTTACATGTAATCACACTTAAACTGATTTGGCTTATCTCGATTATGAAATCGCAATGCTGAGATTATTAGTAATGTGCAGCTCGTCAGTGAAGCACAGCTCAGAAGACACAGCTCACTCTGAAAACACTGAGTTCCAGTCGCTTATATTTTTATTTTTTATTTACCCCTTATTTAACCAGGGAAATCCTTTGAGAACAAGTCTCTTTTACGAAGGAGCCCTGGCCAAGAAGGAGCATTTGAAAAGCAACACGCGTCAAACATCTTTCCAGACATGAGAAGCATTTATGAACCTCTTAATGAAGACAACATTTAATAACACGCTTTTCCTCCAGACTCACTTCATCAGGACAGTTGAGCTCCTCTTTCTGTGAGATGATGAGCTTCTGACGCTGAATAAGGCAGTCGTGTGTTTATTAGTTATGTGTTTAATATGTTCAATGATGCTAGGTGTTGAAGGAGGTTTTAGAGGGATATGGGAGTCCTTATAGTTTAACAGTTTATCCCTAGTACAGTCAAACATTATTCAGACACCAGATATAATTTGATATTTTTCTCACTGCTATAGTGTGTGCAGGACACTATAGTTCATTTATGTAAGAAAGCAGAGCAAAATAAAGTAAACTGTGACATATTATTATATATTATATATTATATTTTATTACCATTTTCTAAACTATAGTGAATAAACTGTCATAATGTTGAAGGTGTCTGAATACATTTTAGTTTGACTGTATATGGTTGATACGCTGTTTTGGATTATTTTAGTACATTATGCAGTTTCTAGGATGTTCAGTATTATTATGATATGATTTCACAACTGCTGCTATGATGTGTGGAGTAGTTGCTAACAGACATAATCTGTTGTGATGTTGTGATCCGTGTATTTAAGCTGTTGTTATTATAAGCAAATGGCACTCTCAGAGCCTCTAATTATTACACTCTCTTTATTTAAGATATCAATGAGGTGCAATCACACAGTAATGAGGTGTTATGACACTAGAATGGAAAAATAACAAGTTAACATGTAACAGAGAGCAGAACACACACACACATTTCTGCACATCGTTAGTAATAATTAACCATGTTGTACTTACCGGTGGTTTCTCTGTTAAGATGCACATGTAAATACGGGAAAAAAATAACTTTTCCAGGTGATTAATCACAGTACATTAAGACAATTTTAAAGTTTTCTGAAATGTTGTTTAAATACGCAAATTAAATAAGTAAATATGCACTAATTTGCATACATTTCCAGAAGATTAATATGAACACTGGTTAAAGTCAAGTTCAAAATTCTTGTTTGATTTTGTTGACATTAGAGTTAAAGGTTTTTATAGAACGTTTTTTTTTATTTCACCTTTAATCACTCCATAAATTAGAAAACGCTGTCGGCAGACAGAAAAAAAACTTAATTTTCTCCATGTTTTTAGGAATAAAATGTTATAAAAATCAGTTTGAATGATATATGAATAAACCCCTCAGTAAAAACCTTCAGAATATAGATATGAATAAAACTCTAAGTTTTGGTGTATATAAGTTTTACTGAAGTGGAGAAAAAACTAATTTATTAATATATATTGTAATTGAAATCTGCGGACGCAAATAGATAAAGTGCAATAAATAAACACTGAAATGTGAATTTTCGATGTTTTCTCTTCCCTAGTCTGAAAGAAGTAGTGTTTTTCAGTTGTTTTCATGACTAGTGTTGAATGTACATGTTGGCCGTGATCTCATTGTAAATATCGCTTGTTTTCTTCTCTTCAGACTTCATCCATAAGATCACGGTCCAGGCGTCTCCGGGCTTGGAGAAGAGACGCAATTCTCCAGATCTGGGCTCTCCGTCCATCGGCCCACGCTTCCGAGCGATACAGCGTGAGTGTGTATATATATATATATATATATATATATATATATATATATATATATATATATATATATATATATATATATATATTAGAGGTGGGCATAGATTAATTTTTTTAATCTAGATAAATCTAGATTAATTTTAAAATTAATCTAGATTAAAATGGCTTATTTGAATTTTCCCGAAGGCATTTAGAATATGTGTGCTACCCAAATAATGACTAAAAGTAAGTCTTTGAGAATAGTTCGCCTCGCATAGGGATGTGCATTTCTGCCAAAAATGCCATTCGACAATCGAGGAGCAAAAGTCGAATATCGTTAAATAAACAAAACAAAAAAACGCAATGACAGAAAGGGAGGCCAATTTCATCTTTAGCGATTTGTCATCAAACAAACTGTTTATTAATTGAACAAGTAACATGTTTTCTTTTCTTCATGTTTTTAACATAGTAATTGGAAGAAGAAAAAAACAATACGCACGACAGTCCATTTTTGCATCGCCAATGCTCGTTAGATAAAAAAATAAAGTCATCATATGTCATAATGATTTTTGACATATGATGAACCTGCCTTGTTCCTGCAATAGCCTCCTTTTTAAACAAATTAGTTTCAATCAATGTAAACTAGCCTAGTCGTGTGATGCCACTGCGCAATACACACACATTACCGAGGGATAGCGGGTGTTCATTTCATAAACTGTGGGCAATGGTAGCTTATTTAAACCTGTTAACCAGTGCGCCGACGCTCTGAAGCCTATAAATTAATGTGTGTCCAAAAACCGGATAATGTCATACTTTTTAGTAGTGCTATCGTGGCGTAAATCTGTTTGGTTGTAAAATGTATTACCTGAATGAAATGAAATCGAATGCATCGTCCTGTGGAATCATTCATTCACAGACGGCATACGAAGATGTTCAACTAATAAAGATCTTCATCGCTGGCAAAGATATGATGCATTTGCAGATTTGCTTTCACTAGACTAAACTGTAGATCCACGGCCACTTCATCCAACGCTTTTGATGTTCTTAAATCTTCCTGTTACTTAAGACTCCTCGAGTGTAAATTGAAAGCGCTTCAGAGTTCAGACGATTCAGTGCGTGAGGAACTGAACAGATCAACTGATTCGCGAACCTATTTAACAGATCTGACAACTTGATTGATGAAGTCTTTGAACAGAATCGACTCAAAAGAGGGATTCATTTGTAAATGAGCATCGCTCATGCCCATAAAAAGGATACAGCGCGCTTGGAATAAACTCATTTAACAACGTATTGCATTAACCTAAAGGAACGAGAGGAACGTGGCCCAACGTAACAAAGTAAAAGTAGGCTACACCTTGTGTCCCTGACAGGGAAATACCCTGCTGCGCGATCTGTGACAGTAGGTGCGGCGTCAATTATGTCATACTACACACTAGAATTGCGCGAAAATAACGATATTCGAAAAAGCTATTTATGATCCCAACCCAACTTAGATTAACGGCGATATTTTGTTTATCGCGCGATAAGAGTCTCACGTTAACGCAGCACGTTAACGCCGATAACGGCCCAGCACTAATATATATATATATATATATATATATATATATATATATATATATATATATATATATATATATATATATATATATATATATATATATATATATATATATATCATTCCCTCTATACATCCTTCTGCATGACCTGTAAATGACCTCGGTTTAGTTTAACTAACCTATAAAAGATTTTACAGTGCTTGCTTATGGCTTGTTTGGTGAACTTACAACAAGATCTTATCATTACTTGTGTTCTTATATAAAAACTATTGTTAGCTAGTCGCTGTCGGGTGGAAAACTTGTATCGCCATACCTTTATTTATTTGTATTTTTTCATAAATCTTAGCTTTTGTCATCAATGCTAAAAAGATTTTTCCCTCAGTGTGAACATGCATTTGTGTGTCACCACAAGGTGGCGCTGTTGTGTTATCTGAGTTGTGTGTGTGTGTTTGTGTGTGTCCCAGTGAGTCCCAGTGAGAGTAAGTGGAGCTCGGTTTGGCCACTGGAGTCTCTTCCTCTCAAGCAAACGAACGGTGAGAGGAGATTCACTCCTCATCTGAGCCCTAAAAGCCCCAAGAGCCCGAAGCTCCTGCGACTCAGTGCGCAGGAGAACAGGTGAGTGCTTCCTCACAGCGTTTGTGTGCAAAACTGATTAAGTCAAGTGGTCTAATGTGTGTGTGTGTGTGTGTGTGTGTGTGTGTGCAGTCTGTCGATGAGAGCCAAACTTCTGGACATGGACAGTAATGAGAATGACGGATCTAAAGCTGATTTCGAGGAGTACAGACCCGTCACACCATCCAGCCACAACGGTAACACACACACACACACACACACACACACACACACACACACACACACACACACCACACACACACACACACACACACACACACACACACACACAGGGGCTGATTTGGGATATTTAAATGAGCACAGAGAGTCAGGATCGCCTGTGTAACGCTGTAAAGTAGCTCATTAGCAATTCGCCTCTGCGTTGTGGGCGGAGCCGTTAGCACGGAGACGACCCCCCCCCCCTTGCTGAGAGCTCTGTCTCTCCCGCTAGCTGTTGGTGAAACAGTCTTCTGTGAAGTGCTGACCGCAAACCGATGTGTGGTTTTTAACATTGCCGTGACCAAGGAACGTAATCCATCTATCTCTCACATAGGGAGAGAGCGAGCGAGACAGTTTGAAGACGGTGAGTGCGCGCGCAGCGCGCGACCGGGGCTTTCACTCTCTCTCTGCTCGCTCTCTCAGTTAAACAAGCGCAACAGACAGCAGTCCGTCATCTACAATACATCACTCATTTACATCACTCACCTGTCAAACTTTGGCGGGACAAAAATACGCTTTAGGAAGGCTGACAGAAAACAGCGTGCAAGTTCCAGTATTCTTGGTGTTGATCCGCCATCGTCTTCTCTACTCAGAACACTCAGAACCTGAGCGGGCGGGCGGAGGGGAGAATGAGCTTGTGGCCCCGCCCAGTGGAGTTACTACGTCACAACTCCAGTCTATTTTAAACTGCATTTTTGCGTCTGCTACTGATTCACAGCCATTTGAATGTAGAAATACAACATTGAGCTTATTTTTCTCTAGATATGTCCTCTAACATCAGAAAAATTACACAAGAGCATGTTAACACCTAGAAAAACATTATTTTAATCGGAGTGGGTCTTTAATGTTACAAAATCTTTTTATTTCATATAAATGTTGTTCTTTTGAACTTTACATTCATCAAAGAATCTTAAAAAAAATGTACACAATTGTTGATCATAATCATAAATGTTTCTTGATCATCAGATCATCATATTATAGTGATTTCTGAAGGATCATGTGACACTGAAGACTGGAGTAATGATGCTGAAATTCAGCTTTGATCACAGGAATAAATTACCAGTCAAAAGATATATATATATATATATATATATATATATATATATATATATATATATATATATATATATATATATATATATAGTAAAGTGTAGTGTCTATATATTTCTCATATTTCTGTCTAAAGTGTGTGTCTATATCTGTGTGTGTCAGAGGGTTCAGAGAGTGAGGAAGGGGGTTCGTCCCCCTGTGGTTCCCCGAAGCCGGATCCCCGGGGTCTGGCGAAGAACACACACCGCTCTCTGCTCAGCAGCGCCGCCCTGCTGGCGTCCGTCGCTCTGGGACGCTGCCTCGAGGCCCAGCACCCCCCCGCCCCCCCGCCCCGGGCCTCGTCCCGGACTCACCTGCCCGCACCCGAGCCGGAGCCGGAGCCCGTGGGGGATCTGATCACATTCAGCACAGACTCTCTGCCCCGGGGGTTCCTGGACTCCCTGAAGCCTCCCGAGATCAAGCCGCTCCTGCTGACCCCGCCGCCGCCGAACCCCCGGGATCGGGACCGCAGGACGCAGGACGGCTCCGGGGACTGCACGGCTCACGCTAACGGAGAGGCCGCGGTGTTGTATCAGAGCGGGGAGCGCAGGAGGAGGGCGAGTCATGGACTGCACTCGTCACAGCTGGGTAAACTCACACTCACAGTGTGTTAAACTGGCGGTTATGGAAAGGGGCGGGACATTTCCCAAACACACTCGACCAATCACAACACACTGCTCCAGCCGACCAATCAGAGCACAGTGTGCTTTTCAGGAGGAGGGGCTTCATAGAGACAGGAAGTAAACAGAGCGTTACTGACAGACTGGGAAGAGAGGAGCCGCAACAATGGAGAATATGAGGAAAATAATCAACATTCAAGCAGGAAATCCTGTTCTAGTAGAATAAGATGGCATTTTTTTAAGTTATATTTAGACTATTGAAATATGAACTACTGTTCAAAACCAGTAAATATTTAACATAAAACAGCCCAAACTCATGTTTCAGTGCAATAATTAAAATACAAGAAAACTAAGCCGTGCAGTTGATGCTGTGAATGTGGCATCATTGGTTCAAATTATGTTACATTTACATTTGTGCATTTATCAGTTTATGAACTATTCCTGATTCACTTCTCTCTTTATTAGTGTTGGATCTTCCGTTGTGTCAAGACACGTTTGAGGTGGAGGACAAGTCAGCGATGCCGTTCACCCTGTACCCGGACCCCCGCTTGTGGAGCCCCAAAACCCGTCGCCTGGAGGTCAACATCGTGCCTCGCCCACGCCCGTCCCCGAACCGGCCGCGCATCGACCCCTGGAGCTTCGTATCGGCCGGTGCCGTGGACCGGGCCGGCGTTAGGAAACCCGCCAGCAGTCCCACAAGCCCTCGCCTCGGGTTCCAGCCCTCGCCCAACAACCCCTTCACCAACTGTGACCCCTTCCCCTCGCCGGACTGCGACCCCTTCAATCTGAAGGTGGACCCTTCCTTGAACTCGGACCACGGATCGACCTTTGACCCCTTCTCCACCCCCTTCCCCACCTCGCGCTCGGCGCCCTGCTCGACCAACGGGAGCCCGAACCTGTCCCTGCGGGTGGCCCCGCTGAACCCGGCCGACTCCCCGCTCATAGACCTGGGCTGGGCTCGGCCGGTGGAGGAGCGGGTGCACCCCCGCAGGAGCCTCGGCCTCAGCCCGTTCCGGTCCCCGGCGCTGCCCAGAGACGACCGCTTCTGAGCCCGGGCCCCTAAACACGGCTGACCATACGGCCACATTAAACTGACATCGCGATACTGCTCAAACAACAGTGGGAATATTCCCGATCCAAACTAGCCAAGAAAATCACCTGCTCATTCTAGAGTTATTTCCCAAAATATAGCTATTCAAGATCCGGCCCACATCTGGCACATGTGGATTCAACACGGTCCAGATCCGGCCCACATCTGGCACATTTGGATTCAACACGGTCCAGATCCGGCCCACATCTGGCACATGTGGATTCAACACGGTCCAGATCCGGCCCACATCTGGCACATGTGGATTCAACACGGTCCAGATCCGGGCCACATCTGGTTTATGTGGATTCAACACGGTCCAGATCCGGCCCACATCTGGTTTATGTGGATTCAACACGGTCCAGATCCGGCCCACATCTGGCACATGTGGATTCAACACGGTCCAGATCCGGGCCACATCTGGTTTATGTGGATTCAACACGGTCCAGATCCGGGCCACATCTGGTTTATGTGGATTCAACACGGTCCAGATCCGGCCCACATCTGGCACATGTGGATTCAACACGGTCCAGATCCGGCCCACATCTGGTTTATGTGGATTCAACACGGTCCACATCCGGCTACTATCCAGATACTGATTCCCGTTAATTCTTTATATTTGAAAGCCGATAACCGATATATTGGCTGATAAATCTAATTTATATTAAAGTTTTTTTATACAGTTCTAGTTTTGAGAGCCTGATTACTAAATCAAAAGTCTCACCATTAAATCCATGCCCAAAACACACAATTATAATGTTTTCATGATAGTTTTATGTAGTCTATATGACAGATATGTTGCACTTAAAAGTATTTTCCTTTTTTGAAATGATTTCAATCATATTTCACGTAATTCAGAATCATCATGTTGAACAGTTGCATCTGAAGAGTCTCAGATGAGGCAAATAATGCATTATTTATCGGCTTTAATACATCGGCCACATTATTTTATCGGGCCGATAACGATAACATTGAAATGAACATATATCGGCTGATACTCATATGGGGGCCGATATATCATGCATCCCTAGAGTCCTGTTTTTCTGAATATCACACTATATATATCACAGAAATTGTAAATATCGCGATGTCAGTTTCTCCAATGCCGTGCAGCTCCAAGGGCTGATCCGCTAACCCAGTGTTTCCCAACCCTGTTCCTCGCGGCACACCAATCATCAGCTTATTAACCCATGAGATTATGAGCTAATGAGTTGAATCAGGTGTGTTTGATTAGGGAGACAAAGAATACACGCAGTGTTGGTGTGCCGCGAGGAACAGGGTTGGGAAACACTGCGCTAACCCATGCTAACTCTGGGAAACCACAGGAGATCCCGTTTAATCTGAGTGTTGGTCACTCCTGTCGGGAGTCTCAGATGTTTTCCTCTCGGATGGGTTGATCCGCTTTAAGGCCCTGATATAATCAGGGCCGCGTTCTTCACCGCTCTTTCTTGGGGGTAAAAAGAACGAAATACTTGAGCAATTCTGACCTCGACGAACTGAAGAGAAAATATGGCAAAGAAGGCGGAGCCTCAAAGCCACACCCACCTATTACATCATCACCGCCGACCAATGACAATTCAGAGGTGTTTCTCAGAACGTTCCCGAATCAACTCCAAGCTAACCTGGTTTTGGCCTGATTTAGTTTGACACTGTCACGCTAATAAGTTTTTGATTTCCCCTTAAGTATAATCGGGTCTCTAATATTCAGTCTCTGCAGTAACTCATGATTTCAGCCCAGATTTATTATATCACGATAATGTGCGGGAGAATCCATTACACATCCAGCGCATGTGCCAAAGAAAGTTCCCGTGATTTCACACGAGCAGAAAAGAGAGATGTGTGTCCAACTTCGTTTAGACGCGGCGAGAAACGCTCTGCGACCTCTGACCTCTGTGACCTCTGACCTCTGCTGGTGTTTGGGCAGGAGAAGTGGACCAGACTTTAAGATTATTATTTAAAGTGGAAATGAAGCGGTTAGTCAAGTCTACATTATTTAGTAAACTGATTTCCACTTTTAAGTAGAACTGGGAAACCACACATGCCTCAAATCAGCACTTTTCTCTGGTTTTATTGATTAGTTCCTGAAATCCAGACAGAAACACAGGCCAACACTAGAGGAACAGCGTTTCTGTCTCCCCCTGCTGGAGACTCTTCATATTCCTCTAGTGTTGATCAGAGTCTCTGTGTCCCCCTGCTGGAGACTCTCCACATCACTTTCCCAATAATCCCAGTGTCTGAACAATGCTTTAGCTTTCTGCGCTCTCAAGTCTTCATGCTAAACTAACTCAAGCATTCATCACATCCACTTTCCCCAAAAAGCATTTTTTTTTTTTACAAGTCAAGCAACTTTTTTATGACAGATCACTTCTCATAAGCAATATGCACAGGATTTTAGACCTAATGTTGACAGTCAGTCAGAGAGAGTGTAGTTAGAGCTGATATACTGTTATACATATATACGTCCCTTCAGTTCTTCAGTCTCTGCAAACACAGCGAACAATAACAGCTCATCCTTTTCCTCAGAATCACAACTATAAATTCACAAAGCTGACTTTTTTCTCAGAATTCTGAGTTTGTCTTGCAATTACAATTGAGATTTTTTTGTTTCCACCATGAAATAATAAAATAAAAATGTAATTGCACCTTTTTTTGTCAAAGAAATAAAAATAAAAGGCAATTGTAAATGTTTATCTCACTATTCTGACTTTTTTCTCTAAATCTCGCAATTAGTCACGAGCTTGTTTCACAATTAGTTATTAACTCATAATTCTGAGTTACATACTCGCAATTTGGACTTTTTTTCTTCCATGGAATAAATAAATAAATAAAAAGTAATTGCATTTTTTATCTCACAATTTTGACTTTTTTTCTCTCAGTTGCAAATTAAAAACTTGTAATTTTGAGTTTGTATTATAATTCTGATTTTTTTTTCTCAGAATTCTTTTAGATTTTTTTCTGCCACAGAAAACAGTGTAAGTGTGTTTTTTCATCAGAACCACAAATTCACAATGTTGCTGTTTCTTGTATTGACGTTTTATTTTGCAATTAGAACCTTTTTTGCAAAAATAGTTTCCATCATGATCAAATCAAAAAGGATTATTGCGACTTATCTGATCATTTTATATATTTCTCACAATTGCAAGTTATCAACTCATAATTCTAAGAGTTACACCTCGATATTTGAACTTTTTTTTTGCAGTCTGTTTTTTTTCTGCCATGGAATAAGAATAAATCAAAGTAATTCTGACTTTTTTCCTCTGTTGCAAATTAAAAAATTTGATTGTGGTTTCCCAAATTAATTATCAAAGGCATGAACACTGCATTTCATTCTGATCTGTTGAAGAAACAAACGCGTCAGATCTAAAGTAAAAGTAGCTAGTTCAGGTCGAGCAGAGCGTTTCTCCTCGCGCGGGTGTGGTGTGTGGTGTGTGCGTGCGTGTGTGTGATGAGGATAATCAGCTCGACAATCAGCTCTTCATGCGTTGGAGAGTCGTACTGTATGAATCTTAAGTTTTTTAGCTATTAATATTTATTACTGAGGCCTTTAACACACTGGATTGGAGACACAGTCCACCTTAGGATGCTTTATTATGGGATGGTTTAGAGATATTTTGCTTTTGTTCTTCACTGGAGTTATGGGTGCTGCAAAGGGACAAATCTGTTTTACTGTCAACAATATAATAGAAGTTGTGTCTCATCAGAAAGACTGGATTGAAAAGAAGAGACACATCTTCACTCTTCCTGTGTTTTTATTTTATTTTAACAAACTCGACCAGATCTCCACTACTGCTCAAACTCTGAAGAGTTTCTCACGAGGACTCGTGTTTGATTAAGCTTATCGCCATATACTGTGTGTGTGTGTGTGTGTGTGTGTGTGTGTGTGTGTGGTGCGCTGTGTGTGTGTGTGTGTGTGCAATGGGTCTGTGTTGTTGTACTCATGTTTGGTTGTGTGTGTTGTGTTAAAGAACATCTGAATGTGTGTTTTGCTAACTGTAATGGGTTTTATCCTGTGGAACTTTTAAATTGAAATAAAAAAAGAGAAAAAGACTGAAAAACGGAGCAAGACCAAATAAAGTTTAACGAGACTCTAACACTGTGTTTGTCTGTTCGTGGAAAACTCAAATACTGCAGATTTCTTTTAAAATCACTGTAAATATTAATATGAAACGCTCATACTTCAAGAAAACAGCATTTGTTTTTTTACTATAATGGTCTTTAATTCATATTTTAAATCAGTTTTTATTTTTATATGTTCTGTTTTCATTTAAATTTTAATAAAGTTTTAGTAATTTTGTTGTGTTGTCATTTTTATTTCAGTTTTAATTTTAGTACATCAAGAAAAATGACTAAAATTGAGAAATCTTGCTTTACAACATAAGTGAAGCTTTTTAGATTTCATTTTATTTCAGTTATTGTTAATTTTATCATAAACATTTATATTTTTTATCTGATTCCAGTATGTATTAATGCTTTTATTAATCAAGAATGAATAAGTCAAGTCATCATTTATACAGCGCTTTTAACAATATAGAGTTTCAGAGCAGCTTTACAGTGATAATAGATTACAGTAACAGAGATTGTTTTATCTGGACAATAACTCTATTCTAGATCTGCTGTAGTTTAGATTCACTTCCATTGCAAAGATCATTAATTATTAACTTATGCTAACACACACCGCTCTAATAACACACACGCACACACAAGCTCATGCACTCTCACACACACACACAAGCTCACACTCTCTCACACACACACATACACAAGCTCACACACACACACACACACACACACAAGCTCTCGCACACACACACACACACACACAAGCTCTCACCCTCTCTCACACACACACATACACACACACACAAGCTCTCGCACACACACAAGCTCACACTCACACACACACACAAGCTCTCACACACACACACAAGCTCACACTCTCTCACACATACACAAGCTCACACACACACACACACACACACACACACACAAGCTCTCGCACACACACAAGCTCACACACACACATACACAAGCTCTCACACACACACAAGCTCACACTCTCTCTCACACACGCACACAAGCTCACACACTCTCTCACACACACACACAAGCTCTCGCACACACACAAGCTCACACTCTCTCACACACACACACACACACACATACACAAGCTCATACACGCACACAAGCTCACAATCTCTCACACACACACACACACGCTCTCGCACACACACAAGCTCACACACACACACACAAGCTCTCGCGCACACACACACCACACACACACACACACACACACACACACACACACACACACAAGCTCACACTCTCTCACACACACACGCTCACACTCTCTCTCTCTCTTACACACAAGCTCAAACTCTCACACACACACACACACACACACACACACACACACAAGCTCTCTCTCTCTCGCTCACTCTCTCTCTCTCTCTCTCTCTCTCTCTCTCTTCTCTCTCTCTCTCTCTCTCTCTCTCTCTCTCTCTCTCTCTCTCTCTCTCACACACACACAAGCACACACACAAGCTCACACTCTCTCACACACACACTGGGCCGTCCACGGGTGGGCCCGTGGCTAGAGCCACTGCCCCTCTGCCTTCATCGACTGAGGTGCCCCTCTTCCCCACCGCACCGCTCAAAGCATTCCGCTATTCTGCTCCAGGTTTTCCCACTCGCTCCGCAGCATCACTCACAGCATATGTGCGGCGCTCTCTTGAAACTGTATGGAAGCCCTTTTCCGCCATAGTTGAGTAAAAAAAAAGATGATCTAAATCATAATAATGAGAAACTTTCTCGTAATAATAAGAAACTTTCTCGTAATAATGACAAACTTTCTCGTAATAATGACTTAACCCTTAGGGGTCTGAGCTGTTTTGGGGCTCTTTCGGTGTTTTGATATGCCCTGACATTTGTGCTTATTTCAGCTACTTAAAACATACCATTTGCCAACATATAAATTTGCTGTATTCAGCACAAACTCTGCTACAATAATATGTGAGCAAAATGGATGTACATGTTTGCATTTTATAGAAAAAAAATAATATGCGTGGTTAGTACGTTTTGGGAAAAAAATGTCACCGCAATAAGGCCATTTAACACATACTGAATAGTTGTAAACAATACTGTTGAGTTACTATTCTTGTAGGCTAGAATTTTTAC
Organism: Chrosomus eos; assembly: GCA_036326025.1. Classification (NCBI taxonomy): domain Eukaryota; kingdom Metazoa; phylum Chordata; class Actinopteri; order Cypriniformes; family Leuciscidae; genus Chrosomus; species Chrosomus eos. Next base: position 2,264,848 of record CM070818.1, on the reverse strand, counting down.
TTCAAAATGAAGTGAAAATCATTCTGACCACTCTTTCAGAAAGATCAATATAACGATTTGAATTTCTTACATCAGTTTTTGGGTCAGCAGTGCTGTATGCGTGGGAGTGTTAATGCCCATGAATATTAATGCGATTTACACCTGGGAAGACTAAAGACACTCCCCCAATGTCTAATGGCCCATCAAGGTGCTGTGAGGCAACCTGAACTAAGAATGATTCACTAATGAATAAAAAGTTTAAAAGAACAGCATTTATTCAAAATATAAATCTTTCCTAAGAACATAAAGACTTAAAGTCATTCATATCACTTAACACTTCCTTTCAAAAAAAAAAAAAATAAATAAAAAGACCAAACTTGTTTTTTATATATAAAAACATATATATATATAATTTTATTATATATAAAAAAATATTGCTTATATAGTGGTTATATAAATTTTAAAAAAAGTGCATTCAAAGAATCCTAAAAAACTATCACAGGTTAAAAAAAATTAAGCAGCACAGCTGTTTACAACATTGATTAAAAAAAAAAAAAAGTATATCAGAATGATTTCTGAAGACTGATGGTGACGATGTAAACACAACAAAACAAAAGCAAAAAACTCTTAGCACATTATCCAAAGTAAACTGATGGACAATTATGATTATAGATGCACAATGTATTTGTTGATGGACAGAGAAACATCTATTGATGGGTAGACCGCGTAACCGCGAGTATCTGTTTATGGCCCATATAGACTGCACGCATTTACTGATACACTCAATGAACGGCTGTACCTAATACAAATAAAACATCCCCAGTTAACTAGCAGAGCATTCATTTAGTCCGCTCTTAAATAAGAGATCTAGAGCTAAAATGTTTTGTTTTTGAACTCAAGCTGAGCGCTCGTGTCCTGCTATCAGTGTCATGGATACAGTCTCTTGTGGCGACGCGCGCGCAGTCTTCACTCGCTGGGACGTGCTCTTCAATCTATTGCCATTGCGGACACTATTCATTCCGGTGAAATCACAAAATAAAACGCACACAAACGGGTGTCCTATATACGTGTGTGTTGATATAGACTGTACCACTGATGAACATATTCGATTTTGATGAGAGAAAAAAATATGCCGGGGGCAGTTTCGAACCCGTATCCTCTGACACGGTTGGCAAGTGATCTAACCACTAAACCACAGAAGAACTCAAACAACACTCGCAGATCGATATATTTCACTAAATCATTATAACCTAAGCAGTTATTTAAAAAGTTTACACGAGCGTATAGGCCTGCTACACGAATGTTGTGTTGAGGTAATTACTATGCAAAATATGAAAATGCATTTGAGCTCTATGATCAGAAAAGGAATTATAAAACACTATAAACAACTTACTCCGAACTTGAATCCTCGGGGTTAATTCGTTCTTCAAAATGGAACGTTCTTCGTCTGAGTTTCAAATTCCACTGAGCAAAAGGTGAATTATTTCCATTTGTCCATAATCCTCTGAAGGAGTAACGTTAGCGTGCTTCCATCCCTAAAACGCGATGAACTATCTGTGAATCTCTGATGAAGAATCTGTGTTTGGCATTGATCGGGGGGCGTGCCGCGTGTGATGCATAGATTTACCATGTCAAAAGCGCTGGGGGTGTGGCGGGCTCACCTGATTAACTATAATGAAGGGTGAGCGAAAAAAACGTAACTCTCCTTTGTTTCAAACGGATAACATAAACTGTAAATATATATATTTTAAATAAATTACTTCATTTAAAAGAAGAGAATCTCAGCTTCATAAAGAGACATATCTCGTATCTCTGTGACAAGTATTGAGAGAGTTAAAGTTAATATTTCGGACGCGTTTCAGAACGGACCTCACTGACAGAGACAAGTTAAAACGCGCATCATGTTTATTTTTCTTTATTTGACGAAAAGCACAACACTTTGTTTTTATTGTGAGTATCCACAAAAAAAATAGAAACTTAACAGGATCTAATGATGTACAACACTTATATTTAAGATCAAAATCAACAGAGTAATTTGATTCTCTTTTGCACTGATAAGGAAAAAATCCAGCAAAACCGCGTGATGCGGTTTTCGACCCCTAAGGGTTAACATCTCGTAATAATGACAAATTTCTCGTAAAGTCCCCTCCGGGGAAAGCAGGCTGTGTTGACCTTCGGGAGACTCAGACGGCCCGTCTGAAACGAATGTCCGCGGCGGCGGACGTGAGCGCGCGGGTAGGAAACAGATGGTCGGGGGGCCCGGTGACACCCCCCTTCCGGTCTTCAAGCCCGATCTTTACCCGCGCCTCCCCGCCTGAAAAGTAGTGGCCACCCGCCCCCTCTGCCACGGTGGAGGGTTCCACACACGCCCTATGAGCGGGTGGCCCGTCCTCGAGCCTCCTCGCTGGGGGCCCCGAGTGGAGCGAGACCAGTGTGTAGGAAGCCAGCGTGTCACGGTTCTCCTTCCAGGGCGCTTACCTGGTTGATCCTGCCAGTAGCATATGCTTGTCTCAAAGATTAAGCCATGCAGGTCTAAGTGCACACGGTCGGTACAGTGAAACTGTGAATGGCTCATTAAATCAGTTATGGTTCCTTTGATCGCTCCACCCGCTACTTGGATAACTGTGGCAATTCCAGAGCTAATACATGCAAACGAGCGCAGACCCGGCTCCCCCCGGGGGGTTGGGGACGCGTGCATTTATCAGATCCAAAATCCATCCGGGTGTTGGTGACTCTATATAACCGATCGCGCGCCCTTCACAGTGGCGACGACTCATTTGAATGTCTGCCCTATCAACTTTCGATGGTACATTCGGCGCCTACCATGGTGACCACGGGTAATGGGAATTCAGGGTTCAATTCCGGAGAGGGAGCCTGAGAAACGACTACCACATCCAAGGAAAGCAGCACGTGCGCAAATTAGCCATTTCCGACATGGAGAGGTAGTGAAGAAAAATAACAATACAGGTCTCTTTAGGGACCTCAAAGCGCTTTACATGTAAGGGGGAATCACCTCAACCACGACCAATGTGCAGCATCCACCTGGATGATGCGACGGCAGCCATATTGTGCCAGAACGCCCACCACACACCAGCTTACTGGTGGAGAAGGACCAGTCCTAAACCCATGGGCGTCCTAAACCCATGGGCGAGGACCTATTGGAGGGCAAGTCTGGTGCCGGCAGCCGTGGTAATTCCAGATCCAATAGTGTATACTAAAGTCGCTGCAGTTAAAAAGATCGTAGTTGGATCTCGGGAGCGGGCAGGTGGTCCACCGCCTTTCCCAGACTCCTGCCTCACGACACCCCTCAATCAGAGTCACTCTGGGTGGGAATAAAACCCAAGCTCCGTCGTGCGGTGGGGCTCTGGAAGTCCTGGAGGGAGAGGGCCTCCAGGAGATATCCAAGCCCAGCCAGGGGGCACTGTCACTGGGATGATCACTGGGAGTCTCAAGCACCATGGGCTTCGACGCAGTCACCCAAGCCTGAGAGGAGGCACTCTGGCTGGGGACATGGTTCAATCTCCACCATGGAGCTCTGAAAAACATGAAACCTCCAGGAAAAGACAGGATCGTTTTTCTGAAAAGTGCGTCCCAGGCAGGGCGCAGCTTTCCTGAGCACGAATCAAGCTCAAATGCCCATGGCGGGTTTGACTCTGGAGTCAAGCTCTTAAAAATTACAAAGTCCAAAAAGTTTTGTGGGTTCAGAGCTCCATGCTCTCAGACCTCCCTGGCCAGCCCAGGAAGGGTTGCCCGCCCTAAACAAGGTTTATCCCGCCCTAGGTAAAGTTTATCATTATTATGAGATGTTAAGTCATTATTACGAGAAAGTTTTTCATTATTATGAGATAGTAAGTCATTATTATGACACTAGTCTTCTATTAGTGCTAACGACATATCCACGTTCTTAGAATTAGCTGCTTGTCTAATCAAATTATTGTACTCTTGATCAGATCTCATGCCCCCCCCCACCCCCCAAAAGAAACAACAACAAAAAAACAATGCCTTCACAAAAAAAAGACAGAGAGAGAAAGAGCAAAGGGAGGCTGCTAAAGGCAGTCCAACACTGCAAACATGGATTCAAAGCTCCAGCAAGCCAGCAGGTAAATAATCATATAGAACAGTTATCTGATCTTCTGCTTCTGGCCATTGAAAAAGACATCCCAATCATATAAGATTAGGTTATTAAGATCTTTCAGGACATACCAAATAAAAAAGTGTTGCTGTAAATGGAACGGGTAAATATAAAAATGTAAAACAGCAAATAGTTTGTTATTATCAGCAATGTGTAATTGTGATGTTCTATCAAAACATCTACAATAAAAACTAAAATGTATTTGAGCGTGTGCTGTCTTCTCTCTTAATTGTATATTTTGTAATAACTGGATAATTTGTGTTAACAAGTAACAACCCCCTTAGTGCCCCCTTTTTTTGGTTTAGGCCACTGCCCCTCAAAATGTCTGTGCACGGCCCTAACACACACACACACACACACACAACACACACACACACACACACACACACACACACACACACACACACACACACACACACACACACACACACACACACACACAAGCTCACACTCTCTCTCTCTCTCTCTCTCACACACACACACACACACACACACACACACACACACACACACACACACACACACACACACACACACACACACACACACACAGAATGTGTTTTAAATGCACAATATTTCATCAATTTCCCTCCAGTTTGTTTCAAATGTATACGTTTGAACTAATAGAATATAGTTTGTCTCACATAGGGCTGGGCGATAAATCGATTTTATCGATTAACTCGAATGTGTAGCTTACGAGAGTTTACGCCGATTTTTTTGAATGAAAATCGGTTTTCTCTTTAACAACCGCCGACCCGCCCATATGGGCTCCCGTAGTTCCGACCGCGCTCAGCGCTTGCCATGATAGAGATACACAAACAACATGGCAAATGAACAAGACCGCGGCAGCAGAAGCACACCCGCCGAAAACATTTACAAGCTGAGGCCCTGTCCACACTAATACGTTTTCATTTGAAAACGTATATTTTTTTCTCCGTTTTGGCCTTCCGTCCACACTGAAACGGCGTTTTAAGTCAACAAAAACGTAGCTTTTGGAAAACGCTCTCCAAAGTGGATAAATTTGAAAACGCCGTTTTCGCGTTGTAGTGTGGACTATGAAGCCGGAGGTATTTGAAAACGATGACGCAAGTTTAGTCATGTGATCCATGTTGTACCAATAGATATTCATGTTTACCGGTATTGTGCCTGTTAATTATGTGCGATTCACTTTTACAATGTTGCTAAAATATGTTACTTTCCACACTCTTCATATCACAGTAGCCTACTGCAAAGATGACAGAAAATGTACTCACATTTGCTGTCCTGCGTCCATACAGGAGAGCAGTCGCGTTTTAGAAAAACATATGGTGACTGAGTGCGACCTGGACGCATCAGTGAATGGTGAGATATTTTGCTAAATAAAATTATCATGTTAGAAAGAATTGCGCGATACCTTTATTGTTTATTTTTCCATCTGTATCATCTCAGTGAGCTTTTGTGAGGTTTCACGCATGCGCAGTAAGGTGAATTTATAAGTTTCTCATCCACACTGAAACGTCTGAAAACGCCTGAAAACGCTAGTGTGGACGGAGAGCGTTTTTAAACGAAAACTCCGTTTTCAAATTTATCCGGATTAATGTAGACGTAGCCTGAATCTGCAGGGCCGCCAACTCTCACGAGTTCACTGAGAGACACGCAATTGTCACTTTTTACACGCTCTCACACACACATCCATTTCCTCACGCAGAGAAACATCGCGAAGCAAAGAGGACACTGACACCGACATACAAGACAGAGCAGGTTACTGTTGATATGAAACAGATTCTCGGCTCTCAGATTCTGTTAATTTTATTACGAAATTCAAACAATAAACACCGTTTTGGCGCTTGTAAAGGTGACGTGAAAGATCGCTGACAGATCTCAGTTCAAGCGGCACATGAACCGATCATCTGTTAGCCTACTCTTCACTACTAACTTACCCAAATGTAGCTAATAAAATCAATCCATCAGTGTTTTTCAACCGCGGAAAGATGTCCATAAAACAGCTGGAGAACAACATGTGTCACGTAACGTTACATTTACCTCAGGATGCCTTTTAATGACCCATAGCACGCATGTTAGTTGGACTTAAAATAATTGCTATAGAGAGGAGTATTTGGCTAAATATGATAACTATATTACACATTTATTATATTTTACCTATATCATTAAAATATTATAACATTGTTTGTTATTATAAAAAACGCATTATGTTTACTTTGAGTTAGTTTTAACCTTTAATAATACCAGCTGACAGGGCTCTGTTTACAGCATTAGGTGATTTATTTTTGGAGAACAATTAACATAACACATTAGCATATCTACTGTACCTAATATTTATCCAAAGGAATTGATATTGAATCAATATCAGAATCAAAAATCACATGAATTGAATTGAAATTGTGAAATTTGTGTTAAGCAATAATAAAAACAGTAGCATACCAGTCTTTATGCATGTAAACATTGTGTTTACATAGTTAATAAACTTCATAAAATGATGTTTAGTTACCAAATAATTTGACAATCACAATAAACTTCTTGTGATGCAAGTTTTTTTTTCTTTACACATCCCCCCCAATCCACCCATTTTATGTTATGTTACATTTACACTAGGCTATTTACAATGACAGGACCCTCTGGTCTTTTTGGGTTGTTGTTTCTGATTGCACTTTAATCCAGATAATATCCCAGAAGGGAATATCAAAACAAAATAAAGTAAAAACTTGTTTTGAACAATTTCTTTGTCATCTGAGGATTGATTTTAAGTAGGGAGAGAAAAAAATCGATTTAAATCGTAAATCGGATTTTTTGTAAAAAAATCGGGGATTTTTTTTTTAGGCCATATCGCCCAGCCCTAGTCTCACAGTAGGTTTATTATCAATAACTAAAACTATTAAACAAATTCTGGTAATTGAAATAAATAAAATACAAATATAAGTTGAAAAACTAATATAGAAATGTGGCCTTGGCAATAAACTGAAATAAGTTGATGCACTAAAATTGTTAACTGGAAATAAATATAAACTAAAACTGAAATTAGAATAAAGTAAATGTAAATACCAAAATTACACTTAAGTTAATTAAACTAAAATTAACAATACATATTAATTAAAGATAATTCAAAATATGATTAAATTACTGTTCTTGTTTTCAGCAAAAATAAATTTCTCAAAAAATAAGACGAATAATAACTACAGCTAGTCATATTTTCAGCATGATCATACTTTATAACTGAATAAATATAATTGTGTTCACAATTAACAGATTTATGCTCATTCTAAGCAATCTGAACAAATGCATTTTTAAATAAAATCAATATTCCATAATAAACTATGGCATAAAATCTGCCATTTCAATAATGATGAAGTTTATTAGTTTATGATCCGAACATCATGTGATCCGACTGATCCAGATCGTGTGTGCGTGTGTGTGTGTGTGTGTGTGTGTGTCGTGTGCGTGTGTGTGTGTATGTGTGTGTGTGTGTGTGTGTGTGTGTGTGTGCGCCTGTGTGTGCCTGTGTGTGTGTGTGTACACACGTACATCAACTGAAGGACATGCAGAAAATAATAAAGCATCAGGGAAAATAAGTAGAGATATGATTGTAGATATTAATGAATCTCAGATATTCTTCAATCGCTCAAGATTTCTGGGAATCGGAGAATGTGTGAATGTTAATAATTATTACTGAAGTATAAACATTATTATACTTCAGAGACGCAGAATATAATGCATTATGGTAGTAGCACATATTTGCATTTATGGATATGGACACAGCATCGGTATTACCATAAATACTTATCATAAAAATGTATAGTCAAGAGTTTCCTAGTCAAAAATCCTAAATTACAAATTGAAATTATTCTCTTTTACAGTAACTTTTAAGATGATTTAATGGTTTATAACTTTCGACCAATAGGTGGCGCAGTTACGAAATCAATGTGATGTGGTCAGAGTGAGGTGACAATGACACATACAAAGTTTAGTGTCAAAATGTGAAGGCATTGCAGAGATAAAGCCTGAATAGTCATTTTGGCAGCATGCCTCAAATTTGATGCTGTGGTATACGAAAATGGTTTCGTCTATAGTCACGAAATCCATAACTTTTTTCGGCATGGTCTGGAGATGATACGATTCAATTTTGGAGAAAATTGGACAAATGGTCTAGGAGAAGTTCGAAAAAGTATGTATTGAATGAAAATAAAGATGGCGGACAGGAAGTTTGGCTGACTATGGCAAAATTGGTATCTATCTTTTTGGCATAACCCACAATTTAAAAGTTATTAGCATTTTTGGAAATTAATTATAACTTTTGACCAAAAGGTGGCGCTGTCTCAAAATCTTTTGAGTACTTCAGGGCATGCTGCTTATGGCACATACTGAGTTTCGTAATGTTACACCAATGCATTTGTTAAGTATAGCATTTTAATCAGAATACTGTATTGAAGTCTATGGCAATTTCACATTTTGTTTTATTATAGCGCCATCAAGTGGCACAATCCCACCATTTTTTTCATGTGTCCTCAGAGTGAGCCCATACATGTGTGTGTCAAATTTGGTGAAAATATCTAATTTTGTTTTGTAGTTATGACGCTGGTTCGAAACTTCTCAGGCTCCTTCAGGGCATCGTACTGATGACCCATACCGAGTTTCGTAATGATACGTTCATGCGTTCAGAAAATACAGCATTTTGGTACAAAATTCAAAATGGCTGACACCTAAAATGGTGAAAAAAAAATGGTGATTGGATATTGGTCAACTCAGCATGACGTCCTGAATCTAACGATACCACTTTTATGACTTTTTGACAAACCGTTCAGAAGTTGTAAGCAAAAATAGCCATTTTTCATATCTCTGGACCAATAGGTGGCGCTGCGCCGAAACTCTGCATGTAGCCTCAGGTCATGCTTGTGATGACATGTACCAAGTTTGGTCTGAATACGATGAAGTGTTGCGGAGATACAGCCTTAAGTCTGTTTTCGCAAGCGCTACGTAAAATTAGTTTTTCCGGAGAATTCAAAATGGCGGACACATTTTCATGACGGAAAATGACAGTTGGTGGCGCTAGTGGGATTGTGTTAGAGACTCCAAATTTGCTATGGTGACAGTTCAGACTGTCCTCTATCTGCGTGCTAAATTTCATTACTTTCCCGCAAGCGGTTCTATGGGCTGCCATAGATGCCCAATCGGAAGAAGAAGAATAATAATAGGAACTGGAACAGATACAGTAGGTGCTTGGCCCCTAATAATGCATTCTATTTAAAGCGCCTTTCAAGCCCCTCAAGGTCACCACACAGGGCTTGACCTTAACTTTTTTGCTCACTAGCCAATGTGGCTAGTGGTTTTCCAGAGTTACTAGCCACACAGCATGTTTAGCCACATTTTTGTTGTTGTCAAATTACCTGATTAAAGTTGACTATGGTGTGCTAAAATTTAAACTTGATTTACAACCCTTTTAAATGTAAAACCACTGTACACACACCCAAATCAAGACTATAAATGTATAACAATACAGGTCATTATCATTAGCTCTGATAAGGTTGTGTACAGCTCCTTTTTTAAAAATAAAACCGTGTATTAAGATAAAGACATAAAAAAGTAGCTTAATAAAAGTGGTGCATGGATGTAGAAGATTAATAAAAAAGATAAACCTATCTAAAACTAAATAAAATTACTTTTTTTATACTTTTAATTATAAAGAATTACTTTATTGAGCCCTGATGTGAAATTCTTTTCTACAAGTTGCAAAGTCTCAAACCTCACGAAAAATTATATATTATATAAACATAAATATATAGCCTACAGCAAAGACAACGTCGGCAGTATAGACGGCAAAATAGGCTAGCCTACAGATTATTTCGTTCTGTATTGACAGGTGCAATATTTGAAAATCGATAATTATTATTATTTTTTTAATTATATTTATATCTGCATTTGTCAAAACATATAGACTTTCAAACATAAAAAATGTAATTTATTAATATGTGTTTGTGTCAAAATGACATCTTTTCCTATTCTATTTTGCCTGGAAACGCTTCCAACGTTGCGTGAAAAATAGGCGTCGGTTCTATTTCTAGCATGCACACGTTTTCGGCGTGGCTCGAGACGCGCGTGTCACGCAGGCAGTGTGCAAGCTCTAACCTGTTAACATGGGACCCGAAATAAAAACGGACACGCCACACAGCTGAGACGCGCACGCCACGCAGTCAGTGTGTCGGCTCATTTCAGATGCCTTTTGAAAAGACTACAATTATTCAACCCGCCAAAGTGGCTAGTTGGAGTGACTGTGTTACCCGCCACAAGCAAAATTCACCTGGTTGGCGGGTGTTAATGTCAAGCCCTGTCACTATACATCAACGAATGCACTTCTGGTCAATTTTAATTTTCCTTCAGTTCTCCGTCTGGGATTCTGCTGTAGACTTTTGGTTTTCTCCGAACAATTTTTTACCAGGCCAATCAGCGAACAGAGGGAGTGGCTGAGAATGATGACGTTGATGTTGTGTGTTATTTTGAGTTGTAGTTCAGTAATGGCAGCGGAGAAAGATGCGAGCGAAGCCGGTCCGGCTGTTGTGGCCACGCTGCTTGTTGTGGCCCTCCTCCCCACGGGGTTCGGGAAAATACGTCACGATCAAACTTTAGCGATTGGTTATGGCAGATCCAGAGTAACTCTGGGCAGATCCAATAGTTTTAGACTTCAATAGAGTTCCCGTCTACAAGGAAGTTAACGCTTGTCAATGGAGCGGTGCAGTGAGCTTTCATAACACACTCTAGAACATGTTTGTCTGCTTGAATGTTGATTATTTTCCTCATATTCTCCATTGTTGCGGCTCTTCTCTTCCCAGTCTGTCAGTAACGCTCTGTTTACTTCCTGTCTCTATGAAGCCCCTCCTCCTGAAAAGTACACTGTGCTCTGATTGGTCGGCTGGAGCAGTATGTTGTGATTGGTCGAGTGTGTTTGGGGAAATGTCCCGCCCCTTTCCATAACCGCCAGTTTAACACACTACTGACTAACTCAACCAGGCCCCACCTCTTTGTTCTGCGTATTAATTATTATAATGAGGAATATTGTGACGTGTTCGTTCCCGGAAGAAACTCAAGATACAATGGAGGCGTTTCAGGAGTTCAGGAGTGTGTGTGTGTGTGTGTGTGTCAGGATTGCTTGCCATGGAAAACCTGAAAATATAAAGGACACATATGTGACCCGTTACAGAAACCAGGGACGCAAGTCGGCAGCACAACTTGCGAGAAAAATGAGAAACAAGCGTTTTTTTCCAAAATTTGTGATTTCCGCTTTTTTGCAGAATCTGTTAGTTGAAATCACGAAGAAGCCTCTCCATGTTTGAGATAGCAGTATTGGTATATTTAAAAGCTTACATTTTGAGGTTGAAATCGGCTTGTTTTCGTAGATTCTAGCACGCAGTAGGGGCGTGGTGTGTTATTGTCTGTGTGTATTTCCATACTGAATATGGCGCTTTTGTCCCTATGGCGCCCTCCAAGTGAACCGCATGGCTACTTATTATGCTGTGCTCTGGTCGGCTCAATTCAATTCAATGAAGATGGACGCCGCAAAGATTGTCGCAGACGAGCTGAACCGTGGCAGTTACCGGTACACTGAAAATGTTTTCGCCGCACTTTGTGGGCTCGGGAAACTGAAATCCGCGTGCGCGCGCCCTCGGTGCTTGAATACGGCGGCTCGGCTCGCTGACAACGGTAGCTGGCTGTTTCATATGAGACATCCCGATTGCTTTGAATGGGGAACGTTTTGTGAACAGGGAACAGACTTAATGGAGACTTAATGGACTGGCAACAATCGAATTACAGGATGCAGTTAAGACCTTTGCTGCCATGAAGGCCTGCCGTGCGCGTTTCTGAAACGTAAGTTAAGCTTCATTTGCTCTTTAGTCGTTATTTAAGATGCTGAACCTGCTGATGATATAATGTGCTTGCGGACATTTCATTTGTGTGTGTATACGCACATAAGAAAGTGGTGTAAAGAGATTTGCAACAGTAATTTGAGGAGGTGAAATGTGATTATTTGGAAAATCCCTGTCATGACTGCTTAAAGAAAAATGCCAGCAGACATTTGCCTCCTGCATAAACTTTAATATTGTTGACATTTTGGGCACACGCGCGTTGCGCACTATTTGCGTTATATGTAGGCCTTTGGCATATTGGTCTTAGTGTGTTGTTGCTGGTTTTGCGTTATATCATGGCATATTGGTCTTTGTGTTTTGTTGCTGGTTTTGTGTTATATGTTTGGCATAACGATATTGGTCTTTGTGTGTTGTTGCTGGTTTTGCGTTATATGTATGGCATATTGGGCTTTGTGTGTTGTTGCTGGTTTTGCGTTATGTATGGCATAACGTTATTGGTCTTCGTGTGTTGTTGCTGGTTTTGTATACGTTTGTACTGGTATACATTTCAAATAGAGGGGCAGCACAATTGTTTTTCGCCTAGAGCGGCAGAAGTGCATTCGCCGGTCCTGGGGTTGAGTTTCCATAAACATTAAAGTTTTTTGTTTTGTGTTCATTCTAAGAACACGTACACATTATCTCATGTTTAGTCTGTTTAGACCTTCCCATACCTACTATTGTTATTAGCTAGCAGGAAAGAAAAAAAAAGCTGTAAAGCACATTGGGGGAGCTTTACAGGGGGTATGGCTTATCTAAATGAGATGTAAATGAGCCCTATTGTCACTCCCAGCTGCAGAGAGAGGTGAGAACTGCAGATCTTTAGAGGCGGTTTTCTCCGCTTTTAGTTCTCCGCTTTTTTCTGAGTGCCTACCTTCAAATGGCCACAACTTCTCAAAATATTATCAGATTTCCATGTGTTACACATCGTTGGAAAGCTTGGAGACTACAGAATCTGTGAATAACTCAAAATGCCCCAGAACCGACTTGTGTCCCTAGTTTCCGTAACTGGTCACATATAAAGGAAAAAAATAAATAAATAAAGGAGACACAAATTGTTCTAGTAATGTAAAAATGTAAATAGTTTCTTTGACAGTTTGTGATTGTGATCTTTATGAAATAAATGATTTTAAAACTCCAGTCGTTCTTCATTGATGGTCATAAACACTGACTGTTTTTTCTCTGCCTCTTCATCTTCAGTTTCATCTGTCTTTTATTCCTCAGCCTGTTTCCAGAGATCACTGGAGACACACACACACACACACACACACACACACACACACACACACACACACACACACACACACACACACACAACACACACACACACACACACACACACACACACACACACACACACACACACACACACACACACACACACACACACACACACCATCATAAAGGATGAAGCCTGTTTCCATGGAAACAGAAAGAGGAGAGCCAGTGTGTGTGTGTGTGTGTGTGTGTGTGTGTGTGTGTGTGTGTGTGTGTGTGTGTTTGTGTTCTAAAACACATCTGCACTTTCCAACACTTTCAATCTCTCACATCTTCAGTCCTGATGTCTTTTGTCCTCAGATGAACCTTGTTCTTTTTCTGCATTGTTGTTTTTTTTGTTTTGTTTTTACTGTCAGATCTTTATCTGTGTGTCATAGATATATTCATAGTCAGTTTCCTAGTTGAACATTCCTAATTGGAACTATTAAACTAAACTATTGAAACTACTTTATTAGTTTTTACACGGCAGCTGTATCGCCTTGTCTTGTTGTTAAAGTCGTGCATATTTACATATATGGATAACCATTTGAAGCATATTGTACGTTTTATACACAGTATTGGAATTATCATAAATACGAGTTTCCTTGTTGAAAATTCCTAATCAGAAATTCCAAGTCAGTGTTTTCTAGTCAGAATTTCTTAGTTGGGAAAATCTAGTTGGGAATTCCAAGTCGGAAATTCATATTTGAAGTTTCCTGGATATTGGACATGAACGCCCTCTCAAGTTGAATTTCCTACTGGGAAACTTGGACACGTAATACACTTTAAATATGACAAAGGGGAGAACGATTACTACTGACTGTGATTCCTAGTGAAAAATTAATAGTTGAAAATTACTACTTTGAGTTTCATAGTCGGAGTTTCCTAGTTGGAAATTCCAAGTCTGAATTTCCTAGTTGGAAATTCCTAGTTGGATATTGGACATGAACACTCTTTCAAGTTGTATTTACTACTGGGAAACAGATATTTTTGATACCCGAGTTTTGAAATTACTATTGTAATTCTCGTAAATACAAGTGTCCTAGTCAGAGTTTCCTAGTCAGAATTTCCTAGTTGGAGTTTCCTAGTTAGAAATTGAACATGAACAATTTCATATTTCGTATTTTTTACTGGAGGGGAGAACAACTGTAACTGGTATACTTTATTAGTTTTTCCACAACAGCTGCATTAGCCTGTCTTGTTGTTAAAGTAGTGCAATATTTACTTATATGAATAATCATTTGAAGCATACGCAAATGTAATGCAAGTAAAAGTGCGCACAAGATGTCTTCCAGATGTGAATCGCAAATGATCTTGAAATTGTAACCGCATTATGAGAATCAAAAACTTACAGGCACTCGTGTACAGCTTCATCGTGGTGTGACTGAAGGTCGTAAATGGAGTTACACTGGACTATAAATGCACTAGTTTACCCTCTCAAAGGGTTTTTGTTGAGCTGAAGTGAGGAAGAGTGTTCTGGAAGAAAAGTGTGAATGCTAAATAAGCACACGACACAGGGTGTAAGAAGTATATAACCAATTGTATTCCCTTCTGTTAATATACACGTATGCAGATTCATCTCACTGGAACACTCTACAATAACATTTAGAAAGAACAAGGGAGCTGAGGAGAAATGCAACGGACAAACCTGAACAGGATAGGAAATAATGGAAACATTCATACAGACACACAGCACACAAACACTCAGAGATGGAAGAGTGAAATCAAATGATGATGGTGTCTGGAGTATGAACAGCCTTCCACACGCTGGGTAAAGCGAGCGACATGATTCAAACAGAGGATCAAAGTCTCTCGGATACAAGGAGATACTATCCCGCCAGGTACAGGAAATGTTTTCTTGTAAACCAAATCGTATTTTGCTGTTTAATATTCAAATGAGCATCTGCTTTCTGGAATCTGATTCACTGATCTGTGCATTTCACTGCACATTCTTTTTTTTTTTTCTTAGGGATGATAATTAGGAAAAACACATCTCTTTTAGCACTGGGATGAGATTCAAATATTTAGACATTTCACAAACTGTTTTAAACATTTTCTTTTCATTGTAGAGTTTAGTTCTTTTAATAGAGTTGAGAAAATTAGAATACTAGAGTTCAAGATGTACATCTTCCAAGAAACAGGCCATTTCGTCTTTCTTTCAATAGAGTTTGTTCATACCTACTTTCCTCCTGAGAGAACGTGCTCAAGGACGCAGGAGAGTTCACGTTCCCTACTCGGGATGTACGTTAACTGGAACATTATTGTCTTTTCCCTTTGACATTGTGACAAAATAAAAAAGAAAGCACGCACACACATAGAAAACAAAAGCATCCTATCATCCGAGTCTCTGGTGTTTTCCACTGATATGGTTTGTTAATGTGACGTGGGTCAGAGGGTCTTGATCAATCGTGTTCACGAGTCCTTTTCAAACATCTGTATACATGGATATGTCCGTTTGCTGTGGGGGTTGTGTTTCGGGTTCTAGAATGAGGTACTTAGAGCAGAAACCAAGATCCTCAGCGGTCGAGGACAGAGCCCTGGGGAACCCTCAAACACACATGATGAATATCGCAGAAACGTTGGGTGACCGCGGGCCTCTGAGAGTTCTGCCGGCTGAAGGGATCATCCACAGATGTTTCGCTAGTTGTAACGGTTTGATATATATGTATATATATATATATATATATATATATATATATATATATTATATATATATATATATATATTCATATATTTATTTGTTTGACTCCACAGAAACAGTATTTGTCTGTTTTCATTTTGAATACCACATGCTGGAAACACAACAGAATTACGTTGCATCTGCTCCTGAGCACCAAGGACAAGGAGGAAAAGAGAGAACAAGCCAAGAAAGGGTGTGGGGAAAGAGAGAAAGAGAGGGATGAAGGGAATGGAGGATAGAAACGTGAAGCACTTGGAAAGAGAGGGAGACGAATTTGACACAGAGCTGGTTTGGCAGTATTACGGAGGAGTGTGACTGCTTAACGTTTCCGGCACCATCTGTTCCTGAAATGTCACCTATGCCAAGCCGTTCCAATCGAACTGCTCTCATTCCCAAACAATTCTCGACCACATCCAATGCTCTGATGGAGCAACAATGGATTGCCCAGGCAGCCTGGCATACACGGGTGTTTCGAGATCAGGCTAGGAGATGATCTGAATATTGAGGACTCGAGTAGTATTTACAAAGAACAAACTAGAGTGTCAAATTAAGTGTGCGGAAAAATCCACTTTTCATCAATACAAAAGGTTTGCTGAGTTTCTTTTCATAACAGGGATTAGCTATCAAAAATGTAAATGAGGGAAGGAATGTTTCCAAACCCTATAGACACCTTCATACTCTTTAGCTCTCGCTGGAAATGAGGCCAACAGCTAGACGAGACAGGAAATTAAAGAAGACTGATGTCAGAGCACTATAAGTGACCGGTTAACTGCCGAAAAATCTCCCTTTCCATTCCTCATCCTATCTCTCTCCTTCTCCCGCCTCGGTCCCTTTGGAGGCCAAGCTCAGACGTAATACTCCTTGTCTTTGTTTTTCTTGCTCTTAGTGCCGGTCTTGGCTGCGCCGGGCTGCTTCTCCTTCACTAGGGCGCCGTTGCTTTGCGTGGCTGAGTTGCTGATATAGTTGCGGCTCTGGTCCACCTGGTAGGAGCCTTCGTCGCGGTTTCGGTACTTGTACATGGCGTAGAGGAGGATGAGGATGCAGAGAGCGGCCGCGGCTACGATTCCCACAACCATTCCCGTCGTGCTACTGGACTCGCGGATCACCTCCACTGCTCCCGGCGGCCCTCGGTCTGGCGACGAGGGGTCTGTAGTGGGGACATGGGGGAAATTGGGGGGATACGTTATACCTGGGTTGTGTCGATGCCGCCCGCCGTGTTCTGGTTCGCCCGACGGCTGAGCGGGCGGCAGGAGCACTTGGTCACGAGTGTTCATTTTACCCGCCGGGATGTTGGGGCCAATGTTGATGCCAGGTTTGAGTCGGGACACTGGTGGGGCCGTAGGGGTGAAGGGGAGTGGCGGCCGATGGGAGTTGGGCAAACGGGCGAAGGGGCGATCACCCCGGGGGGGAGGCGGAAGTACCGTCCGATCAGTGACAAGGGGCAAGTTTTTATAGTAATCCTCATCGTCGGACTCCGTCATCTCGCCGAGCCGTAGGCCGGACCTCCATGGGCTCTTCGCAGTCCTCCTGGTCTAGTGGACATGGGGCCGCCCGGGCTGGGCGAGAGACTCTTTGGTGGTCTCGAGCAAGGTGAGGAAGGGGCGATAGGTCGGGGGCGGGGGAATAACAGGGTAATGTGTTGCAATTGATGGGGGGTCAAGGGAATCCACGGTTATAATTGGCAACACTAGTTCACCTCCTAGGATGAAAGAGAGAAGGAAGACGGCATTAGTTGGAACCCGAGCAAGACAAATGAACAAGAGAGAGAGAAGAACCATCATTAGAACAGGACTAAGACTTAATGAGGTTAGTTCTAAAGTTAGTTTGGTTAGCATCTATTTAAAATCAGACTATAAACAGCTAGGCTAATGCTAAATTATATACTTGTCATATACTTGATTACAGGGTTAGGATAATACAGAAAATCATTTAAAAGTTAAGCATAATGTGCTACCCAGAGCATAAACTAGAAAGTACATTCAGATAAATCCTACAAAAACAGTTCTATATCTACTGTACAGTACATACAGACTTGGCTGTGCTAGTGCTAATGCTAACGCTATCTATGCTAACCTCCACTCACTGACTGCATGTTTAACAAGATAGCAAACCACGTAGTACAGGTCACTTACATTAACAAATTGGCCGCATGATTTTTGCATGAAAAAAAAAATTACAAAAAGAAAGCTGTGTAAGATTGTTCTCGGATAGTGATAAACAAATTTCACCCCATGTTTCAAAGTAGCTAAAGTGTTTTGAATTCATTATTCACTGAACGTTTTTCCCGGAGCTCACAAAGCTCATAATCCCCGCTCCCCGTTGGCATGGTGATATCTCGCTAATGATGAGGATCTAAATGCAAAACTTCCCACTCTCACCCCGGGATACCGAAGGTGATATTTTCAAATTACTGTCCCACAAGATGTTCCCCTCCCCAAAACACAGACCAAATGTTTCAACAGAATTATCCATAAGCCTGTCCTTTGGAAATCTCTTAGCATGAATAACAAAGACCTGTTTTTCTCAAGAGAGTCAAGGAATGCCAAAAGTTAAATTATACAAGTTTTCATTTGACATTACGCTGCTCAGATTTAGACTTGTGAAACATCAACACCTTTTAATGCAGCAGAAATCTATGAAAATGGGGTGCAGAAGAGCTTTTTCTGTTTAAACACATAATGCATATCATTGTTATTCATATGATGAGGCAAATTAGTGTGACAAACATTGCGTTTCTAGCAGCTTGAGGGGGAAGGACTGTAGGTCTGTGATCTGAAACCTCCTCAAACCATGGCATCAACATGGCACCCCCCACCCCCCTTAACCAACCTTCAAAAAGAGCTTCATGTTTGCATATTGATGAACAGACTCATTAAACCCAAAGAAACTGTGAATCCACTGGGAGAAAAGGTGATATTAACATTCATAACACAGAGTTAAAATGGTTGGGTTAGAAGCTGAAAAGGAAACAGTATGTTAATGATATCTTTCACAGAGTTCGTCCCACCCAACAGCCCTGATGTAAGATGTGTGTCTGCGGGTTGAGAGTCTTGGGAACGGTTCGCAGAGTCGATCTGGATTAAATTAATGCCTGTTCACGGAAACATCTTTTATATCTATGCTGGAAAAGCCGCTGGAGGCGACCAGCCGTTTAGAGGAATGATCTGTCAAGAGCGTCGAATGGAGTCGGATAACTCAGTCACTGACAACACTAGTTTGCTGATTTTAGGAGCCAGCGGACACAATAATATATCCTGCATTTATTACATTTGCTGGAATATCTTACAATATGCAACTCCCCAAAGCAATGCATTCCCAGAGAGGGAAGGATCCGGATCGATCGCTGCGGGGAGAGGAACCTTGAATCCGGATGATTATCTTCTATGGGAGCGAGCGGAGAGATCTGAGTTCTCAATGACAAACTTTCTCAAACTCTCAATCCACATGACACACGAATCCCAGAACTATCAGCCAGTCAGTCGTGTGTGTGTGTGTGTGTGTGTGTGTGTGTGTGTGTGTGTGTGTGTGTGTGTGTGTGTGTGTGTGTGTGTGTGTGTGTGTGTGTGAGCATGATGAATCCCGGGAAAGATTCCTCCAATGACAGTCTGTGATTGGCCAAACTCTGCCTTCTGTGACAACAAGACCAACATCGTTTCATACACACAAACTAATATCTCACATCTTCACTCAGTAGCACCGTGAGCACCAGCATTACTCATGTTTCATCCCTCTGGTTTTATTTCCGAATCTGCAATAAATGACACATACGACTGTCTGCTGCAAATCCTTCACGAGAGATGCAGTTTAAGCCCAGATGAACTGCGAGAGATGCTTTATGCTCTAACTGGCCAAACATTGATAGTGAGAAATAAATCTGGACTGATACACAGAATTAAATCACTCATTTCAACCCGTCCTGAACACCTGCACCAGCTCCACAAGTGAAGACATCATTAAACACACACTTCTGTGCTTATACTGCAGTTTGAAGACAGAGAACATGGAAATACTGCAACACAAGCAGTGAACAAGACAAAAATATGTTAAAACTGTCTCCTGAAAGATCTTACTAATAGAAGCTTGTTTTCGCCACGGAACGAAAATTTAAAAAAGGAAATTGTGACTTTTTATCTCACAACTCTGAATTTTTTTCCTCAACATTTTGAGTTTATAACTCGCAATCCTGACTTTTATATCTGGCAAATCTGACTTTTTTCTCAGAATTGCTAGAAAAACTAAAAATACATTAGAATTGTCTTCCGAAA
Organism: Chrosomus eos; assembly: GCA_036326025.1. Classification (NCBI taxonomy): domain Eukaryota; kingdom Metazoa; phylum Chordata; class Actinopteri; order Cypriniformes; family Leuciscidae; genus Chrosomus; species Chrosomus eos. The sequence continues at coordinate 2,244,649 of CM070818.1, read as the reverse complement.
CCTTCTTATAGAAGCTTGTTTTCACTATAAAGAACAAAAATATAAAAAAGGTAATTGCGACTTTTTTTTTAACAGTGGTTACATGTGCGTGGTTTACAGTGGGTTTACAGCGGGTTTACAGTGGGTTAAGCGAGTTACAGGGTTTACAGCGGTTTACAATGGGGGTTTACAGCGGGTTTACAGCGGGTTTACAGCGGGTTTACAGGGGTTTACAGCGGGTTTACAGCGGGATGAAGCGGGTTTACAGCGGGTTTACAGTGGGTTTACAGGGGTTTACAGCTGGATGAGCGTTTACAGCGGGTTTACAGTGGGGGTTTACTAGCGGGTTTACAGGGGTTACAGCGGTGAAGCGGGTTTACGCGTAGGGTTTACAGTGGGATTACAGTGGGTTTACAGCGGGTTTACAGTGGGTTTACAGCGGGTTTACAGTGGGTTTACAGTGGGTTTACAGCGGGTTTACAGTGGGTTTACAGTGAGTTTACAGCGGGATGAAGCGGGTTTACAGCGGGTTTACAGTGGGTTTACAGCAGGTTTACAGTGGGATGAAGCGGTTTACAGCGGTTTACAGTGGTTTACAGCAGGTTTACAGTGGGATGAAGCAGGTTTACAGCAGGTTTACAGCAGTTTACAGCGGGTTTACAGCGGTTTACATCAGGATGAAGCCAAGTTTAAAGCGGGATTACAGCGGGATGAAGCGTGTTTACAGCGGGTTTACAGCGGGATGAAGTGGGTTTACAGCGGGTTTACAGTGGGATGAAGCGGGTTTACAGTGGGATGAAGCGGGTTTACAGCGGGTTTACAGCGGGTTTACAGGGTTTACAGCGGGATGAAGCGGGAGTAAGCCTGTGTTTGCTGAGAGCGCTCGGGACACAGGGAAGCCACACACTGCAGTCGTCTCTCTCTTAGCTGATTTGATTTTGAAGCGTAGCGTTGGAGTGACGGCGGGGTGCGAGCGCTTAATAATTCACAACAGAAGACACTGGAGCTCACAGACTGAGATTAACCTCTATAAACACACACACACTTAATGCGCAGCGCTCAAATATTCATGTTTGTTTTGTTAGACTTGCTTCTGGAACTGATAAATTTAGAGCATCTTGATTATATACAAAGATACACTTTATTGTTTCAATAAAGCTGATAAAAACTCTTTAAATCTCTTTAAAGATGATTTATTCATCATTACACACTGACTGCATCACAATTCATGATTCCTCTAACTCCATCTATCCTGGAGGTGTACGTCTCAGACGGTGTTGTGTGTTTGTGTGTAACGGTTGTGTGTTTGTGAGTAACGGTTGTGTGTTTGTGTGTAATGGTTGTGTGCTTGTGTGTAACGGTTGTGTGCTTGTGTGTAACGTTGTGTGTTTGTGTGTAACGGTTGTGTGTTTGTATGTAACAGTTGTGTTTTTGTGTGTAACAATTGTGTGTTTGCGTGTAACGGTTGTGTGTTTGTGTGTAACGGTTGTGTGTTTATGTGTAACAGTTGTGTGTTTGTGTGTAACGGTTGTGTGTTTGTGAGTAGCGGTTGTGTGTTTGTGTGTAACGGTTGTGTGTTTGTGTGTAACGGTTGTGTGTTTGTGTGTAACGGTTGTGTGTTTGTGTGTAACGGTTGTGTGTTTATGTGTAACAGTTGTGTGTTTGTGTGTAACGGTTGTGTGTTTGTGAGTAGCGGTTTGTGTGTTTGTGTGTAACGGTTGTGTGTTTGTGTGTAACGGTTGTGTGTTTGTGTGTAACGGTTGTGTTTGTGTGTTTGTGTGTAACGTTGTGTGTTTGTGTGTAACGGTTGTGTGTTTGTGTGTAACGGTTGTGTGTTTGTGTGTAACGGTTGTGTGTTTGTGTGTAACGGTTGTGTGTTTGTGTGTTTGTGTGTAATGGTTATGTGTTTGCGTGTAACGGTTGTGCGTTTGTGTGTAATGGTTGTGTTACTGTGTGTAACGGTTGTGTTACTGTGTGTAACGGTTGTGTGTTTGTGTGTAATGGTTTTGTGTTTGTGAGTAACATTGTGTTTGTGTGTAAGTGTTGTTGTGAGTAAAGGTTGTGTGTAACGGTTGTGTGTTTGTGAGTAAGGTTGTGTGTTTGTGTGCAACGGTTGTGTGTTTGTGTGTAATGGTTGTTTGTTTGTACTTTCGGCTCATTAAAACTAGCGAATGGTCGGCAGGCTCCAGTGAATGATGTAATTAGGAGAGTCTAACGAGGGCAGAGATTAATTAGCCCGTCGGGATCAGCTAATAAGAGGGACATTCATGAGACATTTCCGTGGGACCCTGGAGCAGAAACGCAATGCGGAAATTTCCATCCATCCATCCATCCATCCATCCATCCATCCATCCATCCATCCATCCATCCATCCATCCATCCATCCATCCATCCATCCATCCATCCATCCATCATCCCCCCTCTCTCTCTCTCTCTCCATCCTTCTCTCCATCTCCCCCTCTCTCTCTCTCTCTCTCTCTCTCTCTATCCTTCTCTCTCTCCATCTCTCTCTCTCTCTCTCCTCTCTCTCTCTCTCTCTCTTCTCTCTCTCTCTCCTCTCTCTCTCTCTCTCTCTCTCTCTCTCTCTCCTCTCTTCTGCCTCTTATTTGGCTCATCCATCTCTCCCACGATACCAGCAAACGTGAGGAACATGCTGATGCTAGTCATGCCTCTCTCTCTCTCTCTCTCTCTCTCTCTCTCTCTCCTCTCTCTCTCTCTCTCTCTCTCTCTCTGTGTGTGTTTTTGATTCATACCTTCATCTTTCTTGTTTCAATTCACTTTGTAGTCCTGCATTTGATGGTGAGTCACGAAGTTTGTTTGCTCTCTTTGTCCTTTTGTTTGGTGAAAACACAGATGAACAACTGCCCACCTTCAGAGACAGACGGTTGCTATGGTGTGCCTCGGAGGCTGCTAGGGTGTTCTGACATTAAACAATCACTGAAGTATTCTAGGTGGTTGCTATGCAGATGCTGGCCTGTTGCTAAGGTGTTATTCGTGTTTGCCAGATAGACAGACAGACAGACAGACAGACAGACAGACAGACAGACAGACAGACAGACAGACAGATAGATAGAACAGACAGTCAGACAGACAGACAGACAACAGACAGACAGACAACAGACAGACAGACAGTCAGACAGACAGTCAGACAGATAGACAGACAGTCAGACAGACAGACAGACAGACAGACAGATAGACAGACAGTCAGACAGACAGACAGACAGACAGACAGACAGAACAGAAAGACAGACAGACAGACTATTTTATTGGACTATGGATTATTGGACTTGGATTATTGGACAAAAAATTTCCTCGCCTAATAATCTAGAATACTGTCTAACACTTGATGGCTGCTCTGTTAAGTCTTCGTCGTCAGTTAGGAACCTGGGTGTGCTCTTTGATACCAATCTTTCATTTGAAAGTCACGTGTCTAGTAGTCTCGCGTAGCCAGACCTTCAGACTGACGGCTGAAGGTCTGGAATTCATAGCAGCTTTCTTTGGCCAAGGCCCGCCCATAAGGCCGTTTGACCGACATGTCAAACAACCAATTACAGTTCGTTTCGTTCAGCGTCACGTTTCGGGGCGTGGAAATGTCCCCACAACAACAGACCAGCGTGCAACAAGTCAGTCAGCATAGAAAATCAAAGAAGGAGAAGAAAACCAGCAGTAAGTCATTGCTGATTACGTTTACTGATTACTACGTTTACTACGTTTAGCTGATCTTGATAAATGCTCATTGTCACTCATGTAAACACAACAGTTTTTCTTCCGCAATCGCACGTCTGCGCTTTGTTTCCCAGCGGACCGAAAATAAACGCGACACTCGCGTACCCGGAAATCCGATAAAATTCAACCAATCAGATGAGGACTTCGACATTCCTGAAGTGTTTCCAGTTAAGTGTACCATATGTATATGTATACCATGTATATGGTACCATACCACAACTGCCTACATTCATAAGGATAAGAGAAAATGCCTCTTCTGGAATCTACTTGCTGCACTAACTGCCAGCGACTTTTACAAAGGATTGCAGTTCTTGAAACAAAGTTACTTATGGGACCACCAAACCAGACGGAACACACAACAGAGCTTCATCATGGACGCCCTCAGCATACAGCCGGTGAGTCCCATGAATCTAGTGCTCCAATACAGGCCATACTGAGTGTAGAGAAACAAGCCGATCGACTTACAAATCGATGGCACAAACAGGGAGCGAGACCCAAAGGCACTCGAGACATCAGATTGTCACGAGCATCACACATTGCCGCAGTAGCATCCTCTACCCCAGATACGGCTCTGACAAGGATTGCAAACACTGGTCTCCTACCACCGCCTATACATCTTGAGAACAGATTTGAAGTATTAATGAATGAGGAATCCCTGAATGTGATGAATGTGATCGAACACAGACTGAATCAGCCAGTAGCTAACACTGCTAACTGGCGCTCAAGGTCGAGCAGACAGCGGCACTCAGCTCAGAGCGCAGCCGAGCCCAGGACTCTGATAGTGGGTGACTCTATAATCAGAAACATTAGTAGCAGGGACACAACAACATGCTGCCTTCCACAAGCAACGACTTCTGATGTAAATAGGGAACTTCAGAACATTCTGATGAAACATAACCCGCAAATCGACTCATTATTCATGTAAGGGAAGAATGATATTCATAAATATAATGGTAATTAAATTCATATTTATAAGATCAGACACTTTCTTCCTCTTTCTGCCCTTATGATGTTGTATAAAACTCTCTTTGAACCACATCTTATCTATTGTAATGTGATATGGTGTAACACCTTTACAAGTCATCTTAAAAAACTCGAAACCTTGCAAAAGAAAGCCATACGGGCTCTGTCTTGGTCGGAGATAAATTCTCCGACCCGCCCCTTTTTTAACACTTTAAGATATTACGACTAGCTGAGCTAAATAAATATCATAATGCCTGTTTAATGTTTCAAATTGTAAATAGCCTGAACCCTAGATTGAGTAGTCTTGTTCCTATCTCCAGCCCACAGCATACATACAAAACGAGAACCAAACCACTTACAATTGGAAAATACCGTCGACATGTGCGCACCAGTATGAGTGTTGTTTGTAAGGGGCCGCAGATCTGGAACGGGATTGATGATGGTCTTAAGGTGTTGCCCACTATCTCCAACTTCAAAAGACAATTAAAACATAATTTCTTATTAACCTATATCTAATTCTAAAAAACTGATTTTCATGGATTACTGGGATTTATGTGTACGATTGTATGAGTGAGTTATGTTGTTATTACGTATGTTGTAGTACTCCTTGTGTGCACTTACTGTGTTCTCACTGTACCTTGTCTATATTTGCTTATTTGCTTATTCAAGAACCATGGGCCCCTATTTATAAGCTTTTTTAGCTTCTTTGGGAGACCCATTTCATGATACTTAACCTACTCTGTACCTTCAAACTGTACTATTGTAGTGTTTGAAGAGGTATTGTATTGTATTGTGAATAAACGAAACGAAACGAAACGAAAATAAAGAGCAGTCAGAACTCCTTAAGAAGGATTTCAATGAACTTTTTGAAACACTTAAAAGACTGAAAGTTCAGACATTCATCAGTGGACCACTCCCAGCAAGAGGAACAAACAGGTTTTCACGGTTGCTTGGGCATAACACATGGCTGCAAAAAACCTGCAATATAAAAGGAGTGAACTTCATTGACAACTTCAATCTTTTCTGGAGTCAGAGGCAACTGTTTCAACAGGATGGGCTCCACCCAAACAAACTTGGTTCAAGAGTGCTAAAGGATAATATCTTCTTCTCAATCCATCATACTTCTGCAGTGTGTGCCAATCCACTCAACCTGAATGGCACACACACACCTGGACACAGTATGAATGACCAGAGGACTTCACTTCTGCACCTGAATGGACATCACACAAGGACAATGATAACACCACTCAGCCACAACAACCTCTGCTCACGGACACAATCTCAGCTGAGCCCTGCCCACAGAGCTCACCACAGACAGACTGTGACATACTAGAACTGCTAGAAGATTCAGCACCCAAGGACGACTTTCTGGAAAACAGCCAGGAAATCCAGGACAGCATATTACAGCCTCCGATAACACCAGAGCAACAGCCCCCCTCACCAGACACGCTATCCCTCTCTCCAGCATCTCCACTTCTGTGCTTCTCAGAGAAAATGGAACAACTGGTGTATGCTGGAACCAAACTATCCCACTCTTTTGCTGCAAGCCCCCAGATGTCAACCAAAAAACGGCAGGCCCCACAACCACCAAAGCCTGCGGGCCCAGCTCGCCCTCCCCCTCCTCCTCCTCCTGTGAGAGCTCTTCGGCCGCTGCCACAGCGCCAGGGCCAACACCATCCTCCAGCGGCTCGCGGTGAACCAAAAACAACTGATACCAACTCTCAGTGATATGTGTCGGGTCCCCGCTATGATAACAGTAACTTTCTTAAATGTTTACAAAACAAGCGGGAACCCAGTGTGCCTGAATCTTTCTCTATTGCTGTTCAATTACATGATAGAAAATCTAAGGCCTTCAAAAGCCGTACAGCAAACCCATCTAATCTGGTGCCAATTACACGCCAAACTAAGATCGCTGTGGGGACAAAAAGTAAGACTGTTAAGTTAGCACTTTTAAACATCCGCTCACTTAAAAATAAATCACTTCTAGTCAACGACTTAATAACCACATACAACCTGGACTTTATGTTTCTAAATGAAACTTGGCTAGAAGACAGCTGCAGTGCAACAGTCCTCAATGAAACATCCCCTCCTAACTTTACTTTTATGAGTGTTTGCAGAGCGGGTAAGAGAGGCAGGGGCTTAGCTGCTCTTTTTAAAGATGTCTATCAATGTAAGCAAATATCATTTGGGAATTACACATCTTTCGAATATCTGGGTATTGTGTAAAAAGGTGCTCCAGGTATTTTACTTATCATTGTTTACAGGCCCCCAAAATACTCTCCAGCCTTTGCTGAGGACTTTACAGAACTGTTATCAACAATTTCCTCAGAGTTTGACTGTTTTGCCATTGCTGGAGATTTTAACATTCACATAGATAATGCAGAAACCAATATGGCAAAAGAAATCAAAACTGTTTTAAAAACCTTTGATCTGACTCAGCATGTACATGGACCCACACATAATCGTGGACACACTCTAGATCTACTTATCAGTAAGGGTCTAAACATCTCATCGATTGTTATTAAGGATGTAGCACTGTCTGATCATTTCTGTATTTTCTTTGATATTTTGATCTCTCCTGCCATTGAAGCTAGATCTGTGTCTGTCAAGAAGAGATGCTTAAATGAGAACACTAGTGTGCTATTTATGAAGGCTATATCTTTAAAACCAAGCATATCTGCTGACTCTGTTGATTTTCTCCTTGAATCTTTTAACTCAAAAATTAAAAGTGTAATTAATCATACTGCTCCTGTGAAAGTCAGGAAGAATAGTGGTAGACAAAAAGGACCTTGGAGAAACTCAACAGCAGTGCAAAACATGAAAAGACAATGCAGAAGAGCAGAGTGCATTTGGCGGAAGACAAAACTTGTAGTCCATTATAACATCTACAAAGACAGCATCCATGCTTTTAATATGGAACTAGGCAAAGCTAGACAGACTTTCTTCTCGCATATTATAAACAGCAACTTAAACAACACACGCACTCTTTTTGCTACTGTAGAGAGACTGACAAACCCCCCAGGCCAGATTCCCAGTGAAATGCTCTCAGACATCAAGTGCAGTGAGTTTGCTTCTTTCTTCTCTGAGAAAATCAATAATATCAGAAAGGTGATCAGCTCATCCTTGAGTTGCGCTGGGGTCAAACAGATCAGACCACTACCTGAGAAAGTAGTTACTATGTCTGTTTTCGAAGAAATTGATGGCAAAATTTTGGAAGAAACCATACAGCACCTTAAAACATCAACCTGCGCCCTTGACGCACTTCCCACATCTTTTTTCAAAAGTGTGTTAAACTGTTTAGAAGCAGATCTCCTAGAAGTGGTAAATGCCTCACTTCTCTCTGGGAGTTTTCCAAACTCCCTGAAAACTGCAGTTGTCAAGCCCCTCCTGAAAAAGAGCAATCTAGATCAAGACCATATTAAGCAATTATAGACCGATCTCAAATCTTCCTTTCATAGGCAAGATCATTGAAAAAGTTGTCTTCAATCAGCTGAACAAATTCTTAAGCTTGAATGGATACTTTGACAATTTTCAATCTGGTTTCCGACGCATCACAGCACAGAGACAGCGCTCATAAAGATAATAAAAGATATTCGCTTAAATACTGATACAGGCAAATTATCAGTGCTGGTACTACTAACCTCAGTGCTGCATTTGACACTGTCGATCACAACATACTTATTGACAGGCTGGAAAACTGGGTGGGGCTTTCTGGGATAGTCCCTAGGTTCTAGGTAACTAGAAGGGAGAGGTTATATGTGAGTATAGGAGACCATAAGTCTGAGTGGACATCCATGACATGCGAAGTCCCCCAGGGCTCAATTCTTGCGCCACTCCTATTCAACCTGTATATGCTCCCAATGAGCCAAATAATGAGAAAGAACCGAATCTCTTACCACAGCTATGCAGACGACACACAGCTCTACTTAGCCCTATCGCCTAACGACTACAGCCCCATTGACTCCCTGTGCCAATGCATTGATGAAGTAAACAACTGGATGTGCCAAAACTTTCTTCAGTTAAACAAAGACAAAACTGAAGTCATTGCGTTTGGAAACAAAGATGAAGTTCTCAAGGTGAATGCATACCTTCACTCTAGGGGTCTAACAACTAAAAATCAAGTCAGGAATCTTGGTGTGTCTCTAGAGTCAGACCTTAGTTTCAGTGGTCATGTCAAAGCAATTACTAAATCAGCATACTATCATCTGAAAAATATTGCAAGAATTTGACGCTTTGTTTCCAGTCAAGACTTAGAGAAACTTGTGCATGCTTTCATCACCAGCAGGGTGGATTATTGTAATGGACTCCTCACTGGCCTTCCTAAAAAGACCATAAGACAGTTGCAGCTCATACAGAACGCTGCTGCCAGGATTCTGAGCAGAAGCAGAAAATATGAACATATCACACCAGTCCTCAGGTCTTTACACTGGCTCCCAGTTACATTTAGGATTGATTTTAAAGTATTATTACTGGTATATAAATCATTCAATGGGCTAGGAGCTCAATATATTGCAGACATGCTCACTGAATATAAACCCAACAGATCACTCAGATCATTAGGATCGCATCAGTTAGAAATACCAAGGGTTCACTCTAAGCAAGGAGAGTCTGCTTTTAGCTACTATGCCAGCCGCAGCTGGAACCAGCTTCCAGAAGAGATCAGATGTGCTCCTACAGTAGTCACATTCAAATCCAGACTCAAAACACATCTGTTTAGCTATGCATTTACTGAATGAGCACTGTGCCACTGTTCTTCCGACTGTTTTTACTGTACTTTATTTTATTTTTTATTCTAAACTGTTTTAATTATTCTTATTTGTTTTGATTATTTTATTTTCTCCTATGTAAAGCACTTTGAATTACCATTGTGTATGAAATGTGCTATATAAATAAACTTGCCTTGCCTTGTCAGTTTAAAGCTAGACTAAAAACACATCTCTTTGACCTAGCATTCACATAATACATTATCGACTTCTATAATAAATTGTTAGGCTGCATAGATTAGGCCAACTGGAACCGGGAACACTTCCCTTAAATCCTGATGTACTCGTTACATCATAAGAAGAATGGCATCTACGCTAATATTAGTGTCTTTGTTTATCCCAAGGTTTTCCTGCAGCCTGCCGGATCCAGGCCGTTTCCAGATCTGACGAAGGACCTTCGCCTGGACCCGATGACAACACAGTGCTGAAGTGCCAAATAGCCTCTCCCTATGGAGGATCCCTAATCCACTCTACAGATAAAGCGCTATGAAATTCCGGTTTCGCATCCCTACCCCGAATTGATAAAATAAAATTCTGCATCAAAATTTATAGGCAAGACAGACAGACAGTCATTCATTCAGACAGACGACGACAGACAGACAGACAGACAGACAGACAGACAGACAGACAGACAGACAGATAGACAAATAGATTGATAGACAGGCAGTCAGACAGACAGACAGACAGACAGACAGACAGACAGAACAGTCATTCAGACAGAACAGACAGACAGACAGTCAGTCAGACAGACAGACAGACAGACAGACATTCAGACAGAGACAGACAGACAAATAGATGATAGACAGACAGACAGACAGTCAGACAGACAGACAGAAAGACAGACAGACAGACAGACAGACAGACAGACAGACAGTACAAGACAGACAGTCAGACAGACAGACAGACAGACAGACATTCAGACAGATAGACAAATAGATAGATAGACAGACAGTCAGACAGATAGACAAATTCAGACAGATAGACAAATAGATAGATAGACAGACAGTCAGTCCAGCAGACAGACAGACAGACAGACAGACAGGACAGACAGACAGACAGACAGAACAGACATTCAAGACCAGACAGTTTAGACAGACAGCAGACAGACAGACAGAACAGACAGACACAGACAGAGACAGACAGATAGTAGACAAATAGACAAATAGATAGATAGACAGACAGTCAGACAGACAGACAGACATATGTCAGTGATTTTATTACACCATATAGTCACATGACCAGAGATTAATATCCCATGGCTCCTGCATTAATAAACCACAGCACAAACATCTGCAGATAATACCTGACCATAAAACAACCTCATCATCTCAATAACAGAGAAATATCCTTAAAACTGCACTAACTCACTCGAGAAGCAGCATGAGATTATACATTTAAACGACGGCACGATGGGAACACAAGGAAATGGTACTTAATGGTACAATAGACACTACAGTGTGGTGGATCTATGGTTGGATCTGTAAACACAGACTCACATTGAGGCACATTTTGTCCAATCACAGCTGCACATGGGACGAGATCATGATGTGTGTGTGTGTGTGTGTGTGTGTGTGTGTGTGTGTGTGTGTGTGTGTGTGTGGTGTGTGTGTGTGTGTGTGTGTGTGTGTTTTCAGCACATAAAAACTCCCATAGATGGTCAGATTGACTCACCGTTTCCAGGCTCACACTCCTCAAGATCTTCATCATCACTCGGACATTCAGCGGACGCTACTAACAGATCGTCAGTATTCTAGAGAGAGAGAGAGAGAGAGGAGAGAGAGAGAGAGAGAGAGAGAGAGAGAGAGAGAGGAGAGAGAGAGAGAGAGAGAGAGAGAGAAGAGAGAGAGAGGAGAGAGAGAGAGAGAGAGAGAGAGAGGAGAGAGAGAAGAGAGGAGAGAGAGAAGAGAGGAGAGAGAGAGAGAGAGAGAGAGAGAGAGAGAGAGGAGAGAGAAAGATCATGTGACACTGAAGACTGGAGTAATGTTGCTGAAAATTCAGCTTTCATCACAGGAATACATTTTTCATGAGCTGAACTCAAAGATCTAAGACTTTTTCTATGTACACAAAAGGCCTATTTCTCTCAAATATTGTTCACAAATCTGTCTAAATCTGTGTTAGTGAGCACTTCTCCTTTGCCGAGATAATCCTCCTCCTCACAGGTGTGGCATATCAAGATGCTGATTAGACAGCATGATTATTGCACAGGTGTGCCTTAGGTTGGCCACAAGGCACAAGGCTGGTCGTCGTAACCGACAAATGCTCACATTTGAATGCGTCTGGTGCTTTGGAGAGGTGTTCTCTTCACGGATGAATCCCGTTTTCACTGTACAGGGCAGATAGCAGACAACGTGTATGGGGTCGTGTGGGTGAGCGGTTTGCTGATGTCAGTGTTGTGGATCGAGTGGCCCATGGTGGCGGTGGGGTTATGGTATGGGCAGGCATATGTTATGGACAACGAACACGGGTGCATTTTATTGATGGCATTTTGAATGCACAGAGATATTGTGACGAGATCCTAAGGCCCATTGTTGTGCCATTCATCCACGACCATCAGCTCATGTTGCAGGATGATAATGCACGGCCCCATGTTGGAGGATCTGTACACAACTCCTGGAAGCTGAAAACATCCCAGTTCTTGCATGAGCATACTTACTGGACATGTCACCCATTGAGCATGTTTGGGATGCTCTGGATCGGCATATACGACAGTGTGTTCCAGCTCCTGCCAATATCCAGCAACTTCACACAGCCATTGAAGAGGAGTGGACCAACATCCCACAATCAACAACCTGATCAACTCTATGTGAAGGAGATGTGTTGCACTGCATTAGGGAAACGGTGGTCAAACCAGATACTGACTGGTTTTCGGACCCCCCCAATGCAGTAAAACTGCACATTTTAGAGTGGCCTTTTATTGTGGCCAGCCTAAAGCCCTATTCGCATGGGATAAGTATTACCTGGTGACCTCTAGTAATTTGTATTAATTGCGGAGGTTGTCTGAGATCTTAATCCCGTGCGAATCGGCCATGTCTGTAATTTGTAAAGTAAAAATTCCCCCACAAATTACCTACTATATTTCGCCGAACACCGAGGTGATAATATTAGTCCCGTGCGAATCGGCATCTCTGTGATTTGGCTGGATCGTATATCATTTTTTCAAGGTTTTTGTTTCATGTGCGCCTTTTTATCCATCTTTCGCGAATAATGGAGGCTGGTTTGCAGTGTTTTGATAGTATTTTGGGTGCTGAGTCATATCGCTTTACACAACTACACAATTTGCAGAAAGTGAAAGCTGAAGATCATCAGAAGAGCAAAACAAAAAGAATGATTAGATGGAGATGAATGACATGTATAGCAGCATGCGGTAAGGAACTTTATTCTGTTTAGGCTATGTCATAGTATATCATACAGCTAGACCTATAAAGAAAATAAATTTCCAAGCAATAGCCTGACGCCATATCCGGGAGATAAGTCAGTAAATTTGAGTAAAATCACAAGCTTCGGTTATCCCATGCGAAATGCGCCACACGAAATTCAGATGTGGGCGGGTAATTTCTAAATCACACGAGGTCCCCAGATAATACTAATCCAGTGTGAATAGGGCTTAAGGCACACCTGTAGAATAATCATGCTGTCTAATCACATCTTTATATGCTACACCTGGGGCCTGTTTCAAAAAGGAGGTTCAACCAACTCTGAGTTAAAACTTGAACTCTGAGTTGACTTACCCTGAGATGGGAAACTCTGAGTTTTCGGTTACAGAACAGCTGAAATGAGTTGGTTCAATCAACTCTGAGTTGACTCACTCTGAGTTAAGCGCGTGCACCACAACTATAAAAAGCCATTATCAATGGAGCGCAGATATTATGATTCACCATGGTAACAGCGGCAGACAAAAAAAGGTCTTGGGTGTAATTAATTACCAAGTAATCCAAATATTGTAATTTAATTAAAGGGATTACTCTTAATTCTTCTGTAATTTAAAATAAAATATGATGCAATTACAATAAATAGGCTACTGCATAGACTATAGACCAATTCAGTATAAAACAATAGTGGATTTAACATACATTTTTAAAAGGTATATTTTTTATGTAACCTTCTCCCTCTACACACTTTGATCAATTCAAGAATAATTCATGCAATTCTATATTGTTAATTTGAAAGCATTAAAAGTGCAGTTTCTTGTCTCTCCTTGTATTGTTCAAGTGGTTGAGGTTGATATAGAATTTAGTAATTAGTAATATGTAGACCAATATTTATAAAGATAGTAATTATTACATTAATCTAATTACACTGTTGAAGATGTCATTTGTAGTAACTATAACTATTTTAGAGTAACTTACTGTTATAATATCAGAGGTGAAACTGGAAGAATGTTATTCAAACTAAAGTAGGCTACTATTACTTTGATACATTTTTACTGAAGTACAAGTAAAAATACCAGTCTAAAAATCTACTCAAGTAAAAGTAAAAAGTAGCTCATTTAAAATGTGAGTAAAAGTTGCTGAGTTACTTTTTTAACAGCGGGGGTGGGGTGGGGGTGGGGGACTCTCCCATGTAGGGTTGGGTTGGGTTGGGGTGGGGGACTCTCCCATGTAGGGTTGGGTTGGGTTGGGGTGGGGGACTCTCCCATGTAGGGTTGTAACGTACGAGAGTTTCACAGTATGATAACCGTCTCAGAAAATATCACGGTTTATGGTATTAAACAATTATTAAATATATAAACTGCATTATTAAATTACAGTTATTATTATCATCAGTTAAAATGACAGTAAAATAAATTAACCATTTGTTCAATAAAACAAATCTAATCAACTAATTTCAATAATTGATTATGAATTAGATTAACATCTTATTTTTTATCATTAATAATTATTAAATTATGTTTAAAAAATAATTGAGTTCTATGAAATGTTTTTTATTCCGATTTTTAAAAAAAAAATGATTTAATCAAATAAAAGTTTAGCAAACGTTTTAATCCTTTTATTTTTTGGCAAAGTACTGCAAAACAGATTTAGTCAATTAAACCAAGGACAAACAATATATATTCCTTAAATAATGTTTAAATACATTTTAGTATTATTGTTGGTGTTTAAACACCACTTCCTCTTTAAAAAAGGGGAGGAGACCGCAAGAAACTCTGGGTTTTCTAAAGAAAACCTGCTCCCGACCAGGTTAGGTTCACAGAGTAAGTTACCATGGCAACTGACTCTGAGTAAAGTTACCTCTCTTTCAGAAATGGGCTTGACTTACTCTGCTTTCTCAGGTTTGACTTACCTCCCTTTCTGAAACGGAAAACCCAGAGTTTCCCTCATTTCAGGGTTAACATACTCAGAGTTTTCACTTAACCTCCTTTCTGAAACAGGCCCCTGGTGTGTTTGACTCACTGATGGTCTGTTTGACTCACTGATCGTGTGTTTGACTCACTGATCATATGTTCGTCTCACTGATTGTGTGTTCGACTCACTGATGGTTTGTTTGACTCACTGATGGCTGATGGTGTGTTTGACTCACTGATGGCTGATGGTGTGTTCGACTCACTGATGGTGTGTTTGAGTCACTGATGGTGTGTTTGACTCACTGATGGTGTGTTCGACTCACTGATGTTGTGTTGGACTCACTGATCGTGTGTTTGACTCACTGATCAGATTGTTCGTCTCACTGATCGTGTGTTTGACTCACTGATGGTTTGTTTGACTCACTGATGGCTGATGGTGTGTTTGACTCACTGATGGCTGATGGTGTGTTCGACTCACTGATGGTGTGTTTGAGTCACTGATGGTGTGTTTGACTCACTGATGGTGTGTTCGACTCACTGATGTTGTGTTGGACTCACTGATGGTGTGTTTGACTCACTGATGGTGTGTTCGACTCACTGATCGTGTGTTCGACTCACTGATCGTGTGTTTGACTCACTGATGGTGTGTTCGACTCACTGATGGTGTGTTCGACTCACTGATCGTGTGTTCGACTCACTGATGGTGTGTTTGACTCACTGATGGTGTGTTTGACTCACTGATCGTGTGTTCGACTCACTGATCGTGTGTTTGACTCACTGATGTTGTGTTCGACTCACTGATGTTGTGTTCGACTCACTGATCGTGTGTTTGACTCACTGATGGTGTGTTCGTCACTGATGGTGTGTTTGACTCACTGATGGTGTGTTTGACTCATTGATGTTGTGTTAGACTCACTGATGGTGTGTTAGACTCACTGATCGTGTGTTCGACTCACTGATCATGTGTTTGACTCACTGATGGTGTGTTCGACTCACTGATGGTGTGTTCGACTCACTGATCGTGTGTTCGACGCACTGATGGTGTGTTCGACTCACTGATCGTGTGTTTGTCACTGATGGTGTGTTTGACTCACTGATGGTGTGTTCGACTCACTGATGGTGTGTTCGACTCACTGATGTTGTGTTTGACTCACTGATGGTGTGTTTGACTCACTGATGGTGTGTTTGACTCACTGATGGTGTGTTTGACTCACTGATGGTGTGTTTGACTCACTGATCGTGTGTTCGACTCACTGATGGTGTGTTCTACTCACTGATCGTGTGTTTGACTCACTGATGGTGTGGTTTGACTCACTGATGGTGTGTTTGACTCACTGATGGTTGTGTTTTGACTCACTGATCGTGTGTTCGACTCACTGATGGTGTGTTTGACTCACTGATCGTGTGTTCGACTCACTGATGGTGTGTTCGACTCACTGATGGTGTGTTCGACTCACTGATGGTGTGTTTCGACTCACTGATCGTGTGTTCGACTCACTGATGGTGTGTTTGACTCACTGATGGTGTGTTTGACTCACTGATCGTGTGTTTCGACTCACTGATGGTGTGTTCTACTCACTGATCGGTGTGTTTGACTCACTGATGGTGTGTTTGACTCACTGATGGTGTGTTTGACTCACATGATGGTGTGTTCGACTCACTGATGTTGTGTTCGACTCACTGATCGTGTGTTTGACTCACTGATGGTGTGTTCGTCACTGATGGTGTGTTTGACTCACTGATGTTGTGTTTGACTCACTGATGGTGTGTTTGACTCACTGATGTTGTGTTTGACTCACTGATGGTGTGTTCGACTCACTGATGGTGTGTTTGACTCACTGATGGCTGATGGTGTGTTCGACTCACTGATGTTGTGTTTGAGTCACTGATGGTGTGTTCGACTCACTGATGTTGTGTTGGACTCACTGATGGTGTGTTTGACTCACTGATGGTGTGTTCGACTCACTGATCGTGTGTTCGACTCACTGATCGTGTGTTTGACTCACTGATGTTGTGTTCGACTCACTGTGAGTCGAACACACCATCAGTGAGTCGAACACACGATCAGTGAGTCGAACACACCATCAGTGAGTCGAACACACTGATGGTGTGTTCGACTCACTGATCGTGTGTTCGACTCACTGATCGTGTGTTCGACTCACTGATGGTGTGTTTGACTCACTGATGGTGTGTTAGACTCACTGATCGTGTGTTCGACTCACTGATGGTGTTTCGACTCACTGATCGTTTGTTTGACTCACTGATGGTGTGTTCGACTCACTGATCGTGTGTTTGACACACTTTGTGTGTGATTTATTTGTGTGTGATTTATTTGTGTGTGATTTATTTGTGTGTGATTTAACTGTGTGTGATTTATTTTCCCTGACGCAGCCGCAGGAAAAACTTCTTGTGTTTCTTTTAATTAGTTTTGAGAAGCTGCAGAAGCCTGGAGTGTTAGTTCACTTATTTATTTATTAAAGTGATATTAATTGCAGACTACATGATTTGGGGCGCCCCGGATCAAACTCATATTTCAGTTTCACGTGTTCTCTGTAAACACAACATGACATTTGAGTGAAGTTAGTTTGTTCCTCTGCCCAGTGAACGCATTGCCAGACTCAGCTGCAGTGGAAGAGAGAGCGCTGGGGTTTCTCAGATAATAATATGCGTGTTTTACTCAGGCTGAAGGTGACTCATTCGGGAACGCTTGGTTGCCATAATCAAATGTCTCATCTTCCTGTTTGTGAACTATTCCGCTGGATTTGAATGCGCTTACAAAACATAAATCACGAAGAGAAAACTACTAACCGAAGGCAAACACAGGAGTTATAGTTCAGCAGTTTACAGTCATACGCAGCAGGAGTCATGAGAACATGAAGATGCTGCGGGTTACTGAGTTTATTTGACATTTATCAGGTTATTTTGAGACTGTAAGAGAACAGTATAGTCCCGCCAGCTTTACATGCGGATTGTGAGGAAACATCTGGATCACGGTGAAGAAACACAGCTAATCTCATCTTTCTGAATCACACCGTCATCGAGATAACTGCTGCAACATTAATCAGATAAAAAACACATTTACATAAAATTTAATTTTCATTTATGTATTTTTATTTCATAATAATTATTATATCATATTTATAATTCATTGATTAAAAATATCATTATATTATTTTTCTTAAAAGCTCAATTTTTTATTTTACAGTGAAATATTACAATAGTAAAAATTTATTATTTTGTCACAAATTTTGTCCAAATTGTGTAGCCCTTCAAACAAGCACAGCAAACCTGCAAAATAAGGTTTAATCTCTTTTTAAATCGCAGTTGTAAGCTTATAAAGTCTTTGGCCAGTTTTGATCAATCTCACTCCGTGGAGCAACTAACCAACAGCATCATAATTCATAACGGAAATGTGTAATATAAAAGCAGCAGTGTCTGATTCTGTGAGTGAGCACATTACACAGTACGCCTCTTAAATATAATGAAAAATATATGAATTATCAGTCAGAATGGGAATCAAGGCTAGATTCTAGTAAGTGTTTGTGTGAACAGATCAAGACACAATTAGTTTGAACTTGTAAATCCATCTTGAAGATGCAGAGGAAACTCTGACATCAGACATAACAACCCAGTGTTTAGGTAGTTTTTGTGTTACCCAGATCCTGGGTCAGATGTAACAACCCAGTGTTTGGCTAGATTTTGTGTTACCCAGATCCTGGGTCAGACGTAACAACCCAGTGTTTGGGTAGTTTTTGTGTTACCCAGATCCTGGGTCAGATATAACAACCCAGTGTTTAGGTGTTTTTTTGTGTTCCCAGCTCCTGGGTCAGATATAACAACCCAGGGGTTGAGTTATTTATCGCTGGCTTTTTGCGACATCTTCAGCAGAGAGCAGTGTAGCTCCCTTAAATAGGTTCATGTCTTTGGTAAAATACAGAATTGTTCAAATTTGTTGTATCTATACATTGTTATTGTGAGATGTTGCCTAGGAACCGAACCAAGAAAAAGCACTTTAAAGGCCCGTTCACACCAAGCACGATAACTATAAAGATAACGATAAAGATATAATTCTAAAAATCGTTCTCCATACTAAAGAATAACAGAGTTCACACCACAACTATAACGATAAAGACATGAGGAACGATATCGTTGGGATCACTTTCAGAACGATTTTTTTCCAGCTGTCAAACGATAAAACACTGACAGCCAATCAAAATCCATTCTAATTTAAAGGTCTCGCACATTTAAAATGACAGATGACATTGCAGAGAAGTTAATCGTCGAGGTACAAAAAAATCCTCCACTGTTTGACAAGTCAACCCTCTTTTTCAAGGATACATTAAAAAAGATGGATATATGGAAAGCAATCAGTCGTATCCTTAGAATAAATGGTGAGAAGTATTAACGATGAGACATTATGCAGTTTAGCATAGTGTAACAAAATTACCTCATGGCTATCCAGTGCTAGTTTTGACAACATTGCTGAAGTTGCAGTGAAAAAGGCATTGTAAACAGGTGTTGACTAGGCGATGTTTTTATCCCATCATTGACTTCGTCAGCTAAATTCACTGCTTAGATTAGATCGATTACACTAGACTTGCTAGATTCACTGTTTAGATGCGCTCGGAACATAGCATGCTGGCTGAGGACAACTGCTGGCAAAGACGTGTAAAGGCAATAAGAACAGCAAAAACATATTCAATGAAATGTTGTAAACAACAATTATAATGCAATGTAATCTACTTTGAAACGAATCAACCCAGTATGCTGGGTTAAATAAACAACCCAATTTGCTGGGTAAAATAAACCCAACACGTGTTCTGTCCTATATTTACCCAGCCCCGTGTTTTTTACACATGTTTACTCACATGTGACTTGGTTGAACACATTTTGGTACGCTTTGAGATGTTGGCTTGAGAAAGTGAACCGACCCAAGAAGAAGCACTGTAAGTGTGTTGGGTAGAGGGGGACGCTCACTGACCTGCGTGACGCTGTAAGTGTGTTGGGTAGCGGAGGATCACTGACCTGCGTGATGCTGTAAGTGTGTTGGGTAGCGGATGCTCACTGACCTGTGTGATGCTGTAAGTGTGTTGGGTAGAGGGGGATGCTCACTGACCTGCGTGGCGCTGTAAGTGTGTTGGGTAGCAGAGGATCACTGACCTGCGTGACGCTGTAAGTATGTTGGGTAGAGGGGGATGCTCACTGACCTGCGTGACGCTGTAAGTGTGTTGGGTAGCGGAGGATCACTGACCTGCGTGACGCTGTAAGTGTGTTGGGTAGCGGAGGATCACTGACCTGCGTGACGCTGTAAGTGTGTTGGGTAGAGGGGGATGCTCACTGACCTGCGTGGCGCTGTAAGTGTGTTGGGTAGAGGGGGACGCTCACTGACCTGCGTGGCGCTGTAAGTGTGTTGGGTAGCGGAGGATCACTGACCTGCGTGACGCTGTAAGTGTGTTGGGTAGCGGAGGATCACTGACCTGCGTGACGCTGTAAGTGTGTTGGGTAGCGGAGGATCACTTACCTGCGTGACGCTGTAAGTGTGTTGGGTAGAGGGGGATGCTCACTGACCTGCGTGACGCTGTAAGTGTGTTGGGTAGCGGAGGATCACTGACCTGCGTGACGCTGTAAGTGTGTTGGGTAGCGGAGGATTACTGACCTGCGTGACGCTGTAAGTGTGTTGGGTAGCGGAGGATTACTGACCTGCGTGACGCTGTAAGTGTGTTGGGTAGCGGAGGATCACTGACCTGCGTGACGCTGTAAGTGTGTTGGGTAGCGGAGGATCACTGACCTGCGTGACGCTGTAAGTGTGTTGGGTAGCGGAGGATCACTGACCTGCGTGATGCTGTAAGTGTGTTGGGTAGCGGATGCTCACTGACCTGCGTGATGCTGTAAGTGTGTTGGGTAGAGGGGGATGCTCACTGACCTGCGTGACGCTGTAAGTGTGTTGGGTAGAGGGGGATGCTCACTGACCTGCGTGACGCTGTAAGTGTGTTGGGTAGCGGATGCTCACTGACCTGCGTGACGCTGTAAGTGTGTTGGGTAGCGGAGGATCACTGACCTGCGCGACGCTGTAAGTGTGTTGGGTAGC
This sequence comes from Chrosomus eos, assembly GCA_036326025.1. Lineage (NCBI taxonomy): Eukaryota > Metazoa > Chordata > Actinopteri > Cypriniformes > Leuciscidae > Chrosomus > Chrosomus eos. The sequence continues at coordinate 2,223,849 of CM070818.1, read as the reverse complement.
AGAGGATCACTGACCTGCGTGACGCTTTAAGTATGTTGGGTAGAGGGGGATGCTCACTGACCTGCGTGACGCTGTAAGTGTGTTGGGTAGCGGAGGATCACTGACCTGCGTGACGCTGTAAGTGTGTTGGGTAGCGGAGGATCACTGACCTGCGTGACGCTGTAAGTGTGTTGGGTAGTGGAGGATCACTGACCTGCGTGACGCTGTAAGTGTGTTGGGTAGAGGGGATGCTCACTGACCTGCGTGATGCTGTAGGTGTGTTGGGTAGCGGAGGATTACTGACCTGCGTGACGCTGTAAGTGTGTTGGGTAGCGGAGGATCACTGACCTGCGTGACGCTGTAAGTGTGTTGGGTAGCGGAGGATCACTGACCTGCGTGACGCTGTAAGTGTGTTGGGTAGTGGAGGATCACTGACCTGCGTGACGCTGTAAGTGTGTTGGGTAGCGGAGGATCACTGACCTGCATGACGCTGTAAGTGTGTTGGGTAGCGGAGGATCACTGACCTGCGTGACGCTGTAAGTGTGTTGGGTAGTGGAGGATCACTGACCTGCGTGACGCTGTAAGTGTGTTGGGTAGCGGAGGATCACTGACCTGCGTGACGCTGTAAGTGTGTTGGGTAGTGGAGGATCACTGACCTGCGTGACGCTGTAAGTGTGTTGGGTAGAGGGGGATGCTCACTGACCTGCGTGGCGCTGTAAGTGTGTTGGGTAGAGGGGACGCTCACTGACCTGCGTGGCGCTGTAAGTGTGTTGGGTAGAGGGGGATGCTCACTGACCTGCGTGACGCTGTAAGTGTGTTGGTAGAGGGGGACGCTCACTGACCTGCGTGGCGCTGTAAGTGTGTTGGGTAGAGGGGGATGCTCACTGACCTGCGTGACGCTGTAAGTGTGTTGGGTAGCGGATGCTCACTGACCTGCGTGACGCTGTAAGTGTGTTGGGTAGCGGAGGATCACTGACCTGCGCGACGCTGTAAGTGTGTTGGGTAGCAGAGGATCACTGACCTGCGTGACGCTTTAAGTATGTTGGGTAGAGGGGATGCTCACTGACCTGCGTGACGCTGTAAGTGTGTTGGGTAGCGAAGGATCACTGACCTGCGTGACGCTGTAAGTGTGTTGGGTAGCGGAGGATCACTGACCTGCGTGACGCTGTAAGTGTGTTGGGTAGTGGAGGATCACTGACCTGCGTGACGCTGTAAGTGTGTTGGGTAGAGGGGATGCTCACTGACCTGCGTGATGCTGTAGGTGTGTTGGGTAGCGGAGGATTACTGACCTGCGTGACGCTGTAAGTGTGTTGGGTAGCGGAGGATCACTGACCTGCGTGACGCTGTAAGTGTGTTGGGTAGCGGAGGATCACTGACCTGCGTGACGCTGTAAGTGTGTTGGGTAGTGGAGGATCACTGACCTGCGTGACGCTGTAAGTGTGTTGGGTAGCGGAGGATCACTGACCTGCATGACGCTGTAAGTGTGTTGGGTAGCGGAGGATCACTGACCTGCGTGACGCTGTAAGTGTGTTGGGTAGTGGAGGATCACTGACCTGCGTGACGCTGTAAGTGTGTTGGGTAGCGGAGGATCACTGACCTGCGTGACGCTGTAAGTGTGTTGGGTAGCGGAGGATCACTGACCTGCGTGACGCTGTCCCTCATGGTGGGCGAGCGCTGCTTGCGTGTGGTGGTGGTGGCCATGGTGGTGGTGGTCTCCATGATGGTGGTGGACATGTCTGCGAGCGGGGTGGTGGAGGTGGTGTCGGGCGTCAGCACCGAGGGCACGTCTCCCACCAGACGGAGGTTCCCCTGCACCTGGACGTTCGGGTCGCCCTCAGCCGCCAGCTTCAGAACCTGCAGCCCGTTATAGTACAGACCCGAGATCTGGCCCTGGAAGTTACGCCCCTTCTCTCCGCCGCCCACCTTAATGAACGCCTGGCTGTTGAAGATCGTCAGCTGCCGACCTGCAGAGGCGAACACACACACCATCAGAGTCGGGCGGAGGAGCGGATGCAAACCTCTGATCCGGTAACACCACATCAGCTCAGATATACACTCAGATCACTGATATAACCTGCATCTCATCCTCATGTTTCAGCTTAAAGGGATAGTTAAACCCAAGTAGAAGATTAGAAGATTTACTCATCCTGATCCTAGTGTATCTGACACTCTTCTCTCAGACGGACACAATCACAGTTATATTACACATGTCCTGACTCTTACAAGCTTTATAAGGGAAGTGGATGACTGTTTAAGTTTTGAAGTCCATGAAAGTGCATCTATCCATCATAAAAGTAGATCCATAATAAAAGTGCATCTGTCCATCATGAAAATGCATCTATCCATCATAAAAGAGCATCTGTCCATCATAAAATTAGATCCATAATAAAAGTGCATCTTTTATGATGGAGAGATGCACTTTTATGATGGATCTACTTTTATGATGGAAATATGCACTTTTATGATGGATCTACTTTTATGATGGACAGATGCTCTTTTATGATGGATAGATAAATTTTCATGATGGACAGATGCACTTTTATGATGGACAGATGCACTTTTATGATAGCAGGTGCACTTTTATGATGGACAAATGCACTTTTATAATGGATAGATGCATTTCATGATGGATAATGCACTTTTATGATGGATAGATGCACTTTTATGATGGACAAATGCACTTTTATGATGGATAGATGCACTTTTTATGATGGACAGATGCACTTTATGATGGACAGATGCACTTTTATGATGGATCTATTTATGATGGACAGATGACTTTTATGATGACAGATGCACTTTTATGATGACAGATGATTTTATATGGACAGATGCACTTTTATGATGACAGATGCATTTTTTATGATGACTTATAGCAGATGCACTTTATGATGACAGATGCATTATGATGGCACTTTTATGATGGACAGATGCACTTTTATGATGGACAGATGCATCTTTTATGATGACAGATGCTCTTTTATGATGGATCTACTTTTATGATGGACAGATGCACTTTTATGATGGACTGATGCACTTTTTATGATGGCATGCACTTTTATGATGGATTCTACTTTTATGATGGACAGATGCACTTTTATGATGGATCTACTTTTATGATGGACAGATGCACTTTTATGATGGACTGATGCACTTTTATGATGGACAGATGCACTTTTATGATGGATGATCACTTTTATGATGGACAGATGCACTTTTATGATATGCACTTTTATGATGGTAAGATGCACTTTATGATGGACAGATGCACTTTTATGATGGAACAGATGCACTTTTATGATGGATCAATGCACTTTTATGATGACAGATGCACTTTTATGATGAGATGATATTTATGATGGAAAATCTTTTATGATGAAAGATGCATTTTATGATGGAAAATGCACTTTTATGATGGACAGATGCACTTTTATGATGACAGATGCTTTTTATGATGGATCACTTTTATGATGGACAGATGCACTTTATGATGGAAGATGCACTTTTATGATGGAAGATGCACTTTTATGATGGAAGATCACTTTTATGATGAAGATGCACTTTTATGATGGACAGATGCACTTTTATGATGGACAGATGCACTTTTATGAGGACAGATGCACTTTTATGAGGAAGATGCCTTTTATGATGGACAGATGCACTTTTATGATGGACAGATGCACTTTTATGATGGACAGATGCACTTTTTGATGGACAGAATCACTTTTATGATGGACAGATGCACTTTTATGATGGACAGATGCACTTTTATATGACTATTTTATGATGGACAGATGCACTTTTATGATGGACAGATGCACTTTTATGATGGACAGATGCACTTTTATGATGGACTAGATGCACTTTTATGATGGACAGATGCACTTTTATGATGGACAGATGCACTTTTATGATGGACTAGATGCACTTTTATGATGAATCAGATGCTCTTTTATGATGGACTGATGCACATTTTATGATGGACAGATGACTTTTATGATGGACAGATGCACTTTTATGATGAAGATGCACTTTTATGATGGACAGATGCACTTTTATGATGGACAGATGCACTTTTATGATGGACGATGCACTTTTATGATGGACAGATGCACTCTTTTTATGAGGACAGATGCACTTTTATGATGGATAGATGCACTTTTATGATGGATGCTACTTTTATGATAGACAGATGCACTTTTATGATGGATCTACTTTATGATAGATAGATGTACTTTTATGATGGACAATACACTTTTATGATGGACAGATGCACTTTATGATGGACTGATGCACTTTTATGATGGACAGATGTACTTTTAATGATGGACAGATACACTTTATATGATGGACAGATGCACTATTATGATGGACTAGATGCACTTTTATGATGGACAGATGCATTCATTTATGATGGACAGATGCACTTTACATTTGATGAATGATGCATTTTATATGATGGAACAGATGCACTTTTATATATGACAGATGCACTTTTATGATGGACTAGATGCACTTTTTATGATGGACAGATGCACTTTTATGATGGACAGATGCACTTTTTATGATGGACAATGCACTTTTATGATGGACAGATGCACTTTTATGATGACAGATGACTTTTATGATGGATAGATGTCACTTTTATGATGGACAGATCACTTTTATGATGACAGATGCACTTTTATGATGGATAGATGCACTTTTAATGATGGAGTCTTAACTTGCACTTATGATGACAGATCATAGTGATTGCACTTTTTATGATGGATCACTTTTATGATGAAGATGCACTTTTATGATGGACAGATGCACTTTTATGATGGACAGATGCACTTTATGATGAAGATGCACTTTTAATGATGGACAGATGCACTTTTATGATGGATCTACTTTTATTGATGGACAGATGCACTTTTATGATGGACAGATGCACTTTTATGATGGACAGATGCACTTTATATGGAACTTGGACAGATGCACTTTATGATGGACAGAATGCACTTTTATGATGGACGATCACTTTATGATGGACAGATGCACTTTTATGATGGACAGATGCACTTTTATGATGGACAGATGCACTTTTATGATGGACAGATGCACTTTTATGATGGACAGATGCACTTTATGATGGACAGATGCACTTTTATGATGGACAGATGCACTTTTATGATGACATGATGCACTTTATGATGACAGATGCACTTTTATGATGACAGATGCACTTATGGCTACTTTTATGATGGACAGATGCACTTTTTATGATGACAGATGCACTTTATGAGGACATGCACTTTTATGGATTTGATGGACAGATGCACTTTTATGATGGACAGATGCACTTTTATGATGGACAGATGCACTTTTATGAGACTGATGACTACTTTATAGATGGACAGATGCACTTTTATGATGGACATGATGCACTTTATGATGGAAGATGCTCTTTTATGATGGACTGATGCACTTTTATGATGGACAGATGACTTATGATAGCACTACTTTATGATGATTACTTTATGACCTTTAGATGGACAGATGCACTTTTATGATGGACAGATGCACTTTTATGATGGATCTGCACTTTTATGATGGACAGATGCACTTTTATGATGGACAGATGCACTTTATGATGGACGATGCACTTTATGATGGACATGATACTTTTATGATGGACAGATGCACTTTTATGATGGACAGATGCACTAGATCTTATGATGACAATGCACTTTTATGATGGACAGATGCACTTTTATGATGGACAATGCACTTTATGATGGACAGTTCACTTTTATGATGACAATGCACTTTTATGATGGACAGATGCACTTTTATGATGCGACATTATGAGACAGATGCACTTTTATGATGGACAGATGCACTTTTATGATGGACAGATGCACTTTTATGATGGACAGATGCACTTTTATGATGGACAGATGCACTTTTATGATGGAGCAATGCACTTTTATGATGGACGATGCACTTTTATGATGGACGAATCACTTTTATGATGGACAGATGCACTTTTATGATGGACAGATGCACTTTTATGATGGACGATGCACTTTTATGATGGACAGATGCACTTTTATGATGATACTTGATATGCGATGCACTTTTATGATGGACAGATGCACTTTTATGATGGAAATACTTTTATGATGGACAGATGCACTTTTATGATGGACAGATCACTTTATGGTGAAATACTTTTATGATGGACAGATGCACTTTTATGATGGACAGATGCACTTTTATGGATGACTTAGATGAATGCACTTTTATGATGGACAGATGCACTTTTATGATGGACAGATGCACTTTTATGATGGAAAGATGCACTTTTATGATGGACAGATGCACTTTTATGATGGACCGATGCACTTTTATGATGGACAGATGCACTTTTATGATGGACAGATGCTCTTTTATGATGGACAGATGCTCTTTTATGATGGACAGATGCACTTTTATGATGGACAGATGCACTTTTATGATGGACAGATGCTCTTTTATGATGGACAGATGCACTTTTATGATGGACCGATGCACTTTTATGATGGACAGATACACTTTTATGGTGGACAGATGCACTTTTATGGTGGACAGATGCACTTTTATGATGGACAGATGCACTTTTATGATGGACAGATGCACTTTTATGGTGGACAGATGCACTTTTATGATGGACAGATACACTTTTATGGTGGACAGATGCACTTTTATGGTGGACAGATGCACTTTTATGATGGACAGATACACTTTTATGGTGGACAGATGCACTTTTATGGTGGACAGATGCACTTTTATGATGGATAGATGCACTTTTATGATGGACAGATGCACTTTTATGATGGACAGATGCACTTTTATGATGGAAAGATGCACTTTTATGATGGACAGATGCACTTTTATGATGGACAGATGCACTTTTTATGTTTACTGTCGACCTCTGGGTTTAAAAGACACACACACACACACACACACACACACACACACACACACACCACACACACACACACACACACACACACACACACACACACACACACACACAGACAGACAGACAGACGCACGCACGCACGCACGCACGCACGCACGCACGCACGCACGCACGCACGCACGCACGCACGCACGCACGCACCACCACACACACACACACACACACACACACACACACACACACACACACACACACACACACACACACACACACACACACACACACACACATGTTGGTGCAACAGCATTATGAGGACTCTCCATAGGCGTAATGGTTTTTATACTGTATATTCTATCCCCCTACACTGCCCCTATCCCTAAACCTACCCATCACAGGAGACATGCTGCATTTTTAACTTTTTAATAAAACATTGTTTTTTAATGTTTTTTAAGCAATTTGATTTATGAGGACTTTTGAAATGTCCTCATAAACCACCCATAAGTTGTAATACCAGTGTAATACACATGTCATTATACAAATTTGTGTTCTCATAAATCACATAAACCACCCCCCCACACACACACACACACACATACACACACACACACACACACACACACACACACACACACACACACACACACACACACACACACACACACACACACACACACACACACACAACACACACACACACACACACACACTATGTCCGTCACACATCGGTTCCTGAGTAATACGATCATAAATGTTCATAAATGTTCCTAAATGTTCATAAATGGCTCTCCTGTGAGGTTTTTCATCAGCTTTATTTCAGATCAGAAGCCTCTGTGTGAAGAAAGACAGCTGAGATGAGATGTGTGTGTTGGTCTCACACACAACGCTTCTGTCTGACTGTGAGCTCGACTAGACTCCCGAAACGATGAGCGAAAACTGCAGCAGTTATTCAGGAAAACATAATTTGAGCTCCTCAGATCCAGTAAAACTGCAGTTATCCTCCACACGAGTGTGTGTTTAACCAGCCGACCGTGTCTTCAGTGGGCCTGAAGGTTATGAATCTGGTGAATATTCTCAGATCTTTAAACGCAGCTGTTGTGAGAAAGTCTTCCATTTCTTCACAAACCTCATATTTTTACTAACAGGTTAAGAAAGAATATATTGATATATAGTACATGTATAGGTAAATCTTTACAGTAAGGTTTCATTCCTCAACATTAGTTAACTTCTAAAGCCTTTATGTTAGACTGTGTTGATTTCAACACTTATTAATACATTATTAAAAAGTGAAAAATAAAATAAAAAGTGTTTATTATTTATTACTGTGTTTACTAATGATTGCTTACACTATAGTTAGTTTAATTGCTTCTATTGCTCTCCTTATTTGTAAGTCGCTTTGGATAAAAGCCTCTGCTAAATGATTCCATGTATTATTTAACTGGATCTGAGCTAACATGAACTAATGAACAGTTGCATCTTTATTGACTACTGTTTTCAAATATTAAACATGGTTTATTGTAAAACTGTTCCGTTTCTGAAAGTTGATATTTTTAGTGCATCAGTAACACATAACCACAGTCACACTGAATCAGAAACCCAGCACAATCGTGTCCATCTGATCTGTGACGGATCAAATGATGTGACATAAAACCCCAAAACTGGGGCAGAAACGGTTATAAGTCGAGGCTGGTGAACACACACTGTCAGGAGGAATAACCTCACGTGTTTCTGCAGGAGTTTGTGTGAGACGGATGAGCTTTCTAGAAGGTTCTGCGCTCTCTAATAGAAAAGCCTGTGTTGTTTCTCTCAGGAGTCATTTAAAAGTGAAAAAGTGTGGAAACAGAGCTGAACCGCAGTGATTTAGTGGCGCGTTTCTGCTGTAAAACAAATGTGTTCTGCGCTGGCATTTCCCAGCTGAGGTCTTTCTTCAGGAAGAGGAATAAACAGCACAGAAGAAATCAATGCACTGCGGTTATTTGTAATCTCTGACTGTGTCTCTCTCGGCTTCACAATAAAACATGAGAGATGGAGAAGCCTCAGAAACAGGAGAGCAGGGAATGATGGAAAGTATCGGCTCTTCTGCTGGAATTGAGCCGTTAAACCCTTTTTTCCTCTTCATTGAGCTGTGTGGAGGTGCTGCCATCTTGAATTTATCACACGCTCGAGAACGTTCGGTCTGATCTAACTCAACGTCACACCAGAGTCTTTCTCCACACATTCACTGGCCTTTTCCACAATGATCCTGGCAAACTGGGATGTGTGACGGACACAGTGCAGTCTGGACTATTGCTGTGTTTACTCAATAATGTTGAGTATAACCCTATAATGTACTCGAAACTCAATAATGTGATGTTGTACATATTCTGGACTTTACTTTTACTGTTTAACCAGACGAACCAACCAGATGAACTGGATAAATATCGTGAAAGTTCTGATCACATCTGACTCCTGACATTATGCTGCCTAAATCATAATCATACACTGTTCGTTTGTCGGCCAAAGGAGGACTGGCCCCCCGACTGAGCCTGGGTTCTCCCAAGGTTTTTTTCTCCATTCTGTCACCTGATGGAGTTTTGGTTCCTTGCCACTGTTGCCTTTTTCGCCGCTCTTCACCTTTGTCGCCATTGGCTTTTGGCTTGCTTAGTTGGGGACATTTAAAATTTAATTTTGAATTGAACAATACTATTACAACATTGTTTTCCTGTTATCTCTGTGAAGCTGCTTTGAAACAATTTGTATTGTAAAAAGCGCTATATAAATAAAGGTGACTTGACTTGACTTGACTTTAAGGCAATATACCACAGGGGAATGGGGTAGACATGTCAACTAACAGAGATCACCATACTTGCACGGTGGATTCATCAGTACATTAAAACATTTGTTTTGTATTACAAGTCTTCTAGGTAACACTTTACAACAAGATTAATTAGTTAACGACATTAGTTAGCATGCACTAATAATGAACTGCACTTATACAGCATTTATTAAACTTTGTTAATGTTCATTTCCACATTTACGTATACTTTAATACAATCTTGTTAACATTAGTTTATGCACTGTGAACTAACATGAAAACTGAACAGTGGCACAATGTTAATAAGTGGTCCCCCGCTGCCATCTACTGGTTATAGTGGTTATTTCAGGCCATTTACATGTTAAAAGTGATTGTTTTCCATCAGGTTACAGAAATCCTCCTCTAAAGCATGCCACATTTTCCATGTTATCTCATGAATGAAAATAATAAATGTAGATCTTTGAAGTTAATTTTACTGCACACTACTCAATACAGTAACAAATGTATTACTAATTGTTAGTTCATGATAGTTAATACATTAATTCATGTTAACTAATGAACCTTATAGTAAAGTGTTGCCGTTTTCTAGAATGTTTTGTTTAAATATAGAAAAGATGCATTATATTATCACAAATTTGCATACATTTCAATATATATATTGAAATAACTGGATAAGAATAGAATAACTGGATAAACCCAGGTTCAAAATTCTTGTTTGATTTTGTTGACATGTTAGAGTTAAATGTTTTTATAGAAGGGATTTTTGATTTCTCTTTTTATCACTCCATAAATATGAAAATACTGTCAACAGACAGAAAAAGCACATTTCACCATGTTTTTAGGAATGAAATTTCATAAAAATCAGGTTGAATGATATATGAACAAATCCCTCAGTAAAAACCTTCAGAATATAGACATGAAGAAAACGTCTCGGGTTATGACTATAACCCTTGTTCCCTGAGAAGGGAACGAGACAATGCATCGAGAATCGACACTTTGGGGACGCTCCCTTAGCGTGCGCCTCTGAAGTAAAAATGAAACTATTCCAATCCTGATTGGTGTTGCGTCGTGACGTAACATGTGACGGCATAACCGGAAGCATAAAGGTGACGCTGACGCATAGAATGCCAGCCTCGCGATGAAGCAAGACGCTCTAAGGCCTCGAGGGGCGTGGCAGAGCGATGCATTGTCTCGTTCCCTTCTCAGGGAACAAGGGTTATAGTCATAACCCGAGACGTTCCCTATCGAGGAAACTCGACAATGCATCGAGAATCGACACTTTGGGGAACGAATGCCCACTAGGCCACGCACCGAAAACAGGCCTGCCCCGGAGTGAAACTGATTCAGGCACTCAGCTAGGACGAGAGCACATGTGCGCCAGGCGTACTAGGGAGGAGCAGAATATAGAACCTAACAAGAGTGTGTGGGGTAGCCCAACCGGCTGCCTCACAGATCTCCTGGATGGGAACTCCCGAAAGGAGGGCCCTAGAGGACGCCATGCCTCTAGTAGAAAGAGCCCTAACGGCCAAAGGTGAAGGCAAATTGCGCACCTTGTAGGCCTACTTATGGTTTGTAAAGCCGGGAGCCCCTAATAGGTGATCCAAAACACACTACAGTAGGTCCGACCTCCTCCAAGAAGAGGACCTCTCAAGGTAAATACTCGGAACTCTGACTGGCAGAGCAAGGAACCTCTCCTTTTCTGCCGACACATGAGGTGGAGGATGAAATACTTGCAGGACCATGGACCTAGCCATGATAAATTGCACTTAAGGCACATAGCTGGGTCTCGGATGCAGGATGGCCTTAACTCCGCCGGGGGCACATCCCAAGCAAGCTGGCGATAATGCCAGGGCTTGGAGATCTCCCAGTCTCTGTAAAGAAATAGCTAAAAGAAAGGCTATCTTGAACGTGAGGTCCAAGGCGAAGCCGACTGGAGGTATTCGAAGGGAGCCAAGAATAGCCCTTCGAGAACCACCGCCAGGTCCCAGGAAGGAACCCTGGACCTGACTGTCGGTCTCATCCTCCAATACCATGGAGAAATAGTATGACCAGTTGGTGCCTCCCCAAAGGCCCAACATTTAATGGTGCATGGAATGCCGCAATGGCAGCCACATACACCCTACGTGTGGATGGGGAGAGATTCGCAGAGAAATGATCTTGAAGAAACCCCAGAACTGAAGCCATTGGGCAGTTAACTGGGCCTAACTCAAGTTCTCTACACCAAGTGGAAAAACATTCCACTTGAGGTCATATAATCTCCTAGTAGACGGAGCCCTAGAGATAAGTATGGTTTCGACCACCCCAGATGATAGACCAGCATCTAGGTACTGAGCCCCCTCAGAGGCTAGACCCACAATTTCCACAGCTCTGGATGAGGATGGAATATAGTGCCCTCCGCCTGAGACAACAGATCCCTCCTCAGAGGAATCTGCCATGGCGGAGCTATTAGGAGTGAAATTAAGTCTGAAAACCATACTCGTGCTTGCCAACACAGGGCTACCAGAAGACGACTGATGCCCTCCTGACTGACCCTCTCCAGGACTCCCGGGAGCAGAGCGATCGGGGAAAAAGCGTACAGGCGAAGCCTCGGCCAGGCCTGTACCATGGCATCCAAGCCCCAGCGGGGCTGGATGAGTCAGGGAGAACCAAGGTGGATAGTTGGACGGAAGTCCCTCGAGAGGCAAACAGATCCACTTCCACTGGTCCAAACCTCTGCCATATCAACTCCACCACCTCTGGATGGAGTCTCAATTCCCGGGCCTCAGCCCCTGCCTCGACAGGATGTCTGCTCCCTAATTCAGAACCCCCGGGACATATATTGTTCTTATAGATAATATTTCCCTTGGGACCATAAAATGATCAGATGCGCCAATCTGGATAGAGGGCACAATCTGAGTGTCCTTTGTCGGTTCAGATAAGATACCACTGAGACGTGGTAACCTTTGATGTCTGTGAGGAAGCTCCTCAGAGCCCTGAACACAGCCAACATCTCTAGGCGATTTACATGCCAAGAATGATGATGGTCCTGCCACAGACCCCTGGCAAAGCGGCCGTCCGAGACCGCGCCCCAGCCAGCGAGGGAAGCGTCTGTCGAAACAGTTTCCCGGCGACATGACACCCCTAACACTGGACCTTGGGACAAGAACCAAGGTTTCTTCCATATTAAGAGGGAACGAAGGCATCTGCGCGTAACCTTTATTATATGGAACAGATTCCCCTTGGGGAAAAAACCCTTGGCTTTTGAGCCATCATTGAAGGGAACTCATGTGAAGCAGGCCCAAAGGAATTACGTTGGATGCAGCTGTTATGAGGACCAGCAGTCTTTGAAATTGCTTTACAATGATGGCCTGGCCTAGCTTTATCCTGGACCCCATGGCCAGGATGGATTCGATACGAACGGGAGACATACGTGCCCGCATCGTAACAGAATTCCGTACCACGCCCAGAAGAGTAGTCTTCTGAGCTGGGTCCAACACCTTTTCGTAGTGTTGAGCCTCAACCCCCGGTTCTGAATGTGGCCGAGGACGACATCTCGATGCCGAACTGCCATTTCCTGAGACTGGGTCAATATGAGCCAGTCGTCGATGTAATTCAGTATACGGATGCCCTGAAGCCTCAGTGGAGCCAGAGCTGCATTCATACACTTTGTGAACGTGCGGGGAGAGAGTGCTAGGCCGAACGGAAGAACCCGATATTGGTATGCTTCGCCCCCGTAAGCAACCTCAGGAACCTCCTGTGATATGGAAGGATGGAGACATGAAATAAGCATCTTTTAGATCCATCGTGACAAACCAGTCCTCGGATCTGATTTGGTTCACGATAATGGTTTAAACAGTAAGCATTTTGAACCTGAATCTCCTCAAAGAATGATTCAAAAAGCCCTAGATCTAAAATAGGCTTCAGTCCGCCATCCTTCTTTGGAACTATAAAGTACTGGCTGTAAAACCTTGACTCCCTGTCTGGTAGGGGAACACATTCTATGGCCCCTTAATTCCAGTAGAGTCTGTACCTCTTGTTCCATAACCCGAGCCTGTTCTGGAACCACTGCAGTCGGTACCACCCCAGCAAACTAGGGAGGTCGGTGACCGAACTGCAATCTGTACCCATATTTTATAATATTTTATAATATACAGGACCCATATAGATATATGTTCGGAAGGCGTTGCCATTCTTCTACAAAATCTACTAAGGGAACCAGCCCCTCGAGGCTGGCCTCGGGTGTTTTTCGAGCACTATTCTCGACTTCCTGAAGCGGTGGACCGGCAGGAAAAAAGTCGATACAGATTTTGTGACCATAGTCGGTGCCCTGTTGCAAGCTTTTGGGCGAACGCCATGGTGTGCGTTCGCTGGAAATCGATGTGACCCGAAGCGTCAAAGGCGGCGGGACAACAACATCTTCCCCGAGGGCACCTGCTGCTAGAACAACATCGATTGTTCCACAGCGGGGGGGCAGCCCTCTTTTTCTTTTTTTTTTTTTTCGCTTCCTGAAACCTGTCAACGACTGTAGTGACAGCGTTGGAAAACAGGCCAGAAGGAGATAGCGGAGCGGCCAACAGGAAATATTCCCTTATTTAGATCTTTAAGAAGATCGGCCTGGTACGCGTGCAAAATCGTCATAGAGTGCAGGCACGCACCAGCCTGACCCTTTATTATTATTATTTTTTTTTTTTAATATTTTTACCAAAGGAACCAGGCTCTCAAGCCTGGCTTCGGGTATTAATCGGGATTCGTTCCTGACCCCCTGAAGCGGGTTTCCGGCAGGGCTGGACCGAAAAACGATTCTCGATGGGCGAACGCGAAAGCTGCCTGGCCGCAAGCCTGTGGGGCGGACAGTGCAGCCTGCGTTCGCTGGAAACCGATGTGTCCCGAAACGTTTTTAACGGGGGAAGAGCAACATCGATTTCCTGCACCATATAAGCCCAGCCAACCAGTGCAGAGGTGTCCCTGCACGGTTTGTTGGGCAGCACCGGGGCTTAAAGCAAAGATGCCAGATCAGGAGAAAGAAAACTCACTAAAGCTTCCTCCATCTGTGGCATCTTGCCAAAACCCGACTCTCTCGCACCCACCACATTCGAATAAACATATAATGAATGTGGTGAGATACGTAAAGTGTGGGGTTTCTCCCAGGATCTACACATATATATATATATATATATTTTATAAAGATCTGGGAAAAACAGTAAGCCCCGGCTCTGAGTTTGTGAACTGTGCTGCAGGAATCTCTCTAGTTCATTTTGACGGGGATCATCCTGCTTATTTTGTGGCCAGCTTATATATTTAAATATTATATATATATATAATTTATTTATTTATCTAATACTGGTAACAGCACTCATCACAACAATACAAGCTCTACATAAGCAGAAACAAAAGCCGGCGAGTGTGACTCATGTTGCTCGTTCCCAATGCTGAGCACATCTACTTCCTTATTTATAATTTTGTTTGTTTATAAACATAGCTCGAGCACTGGGCACTCGTCACGGGCAGAAGCCGCCGCATCGCGGGCGTCTGCGTCGTGAACTAGTGTCATAGAATCTGCGGATGATGAGAGAAAAGGTGCCTCAGCAGTCTCGTTCTCATCCGCGAGATCCTTCTGCGATCTCCGCGATCTAGGCCGTCGCACCGCCTCAACGGACGCGGGACCCGAATCGCGGGGATCGCGAGCCTGGCCATCATCAGTGAAATAATATAGCCAAGCGAGAGCGCAGCACTCTAATAGGAAGTGCTTCACAGTATCACAGGCAGCCCTCTCGAGGCGCTGACTGTGCGTGCTGCGCCCCTAAACAATACACACACACACAGCAGATGCGTGTCCCCACCCGTGGCATATAATCTTGGGCAGGGGTGCACACACTTAGTGTATTGTTCACTCGCCATATATAGAGCTTAGCACAGACAAACAACATCAAATAAGACAGACAGTTTCACAGAGAGCGCTTGCTGAAGAGCGAAAGCTGGCATTCTATGCGTCAGCGTCACCTTTATGCTTCCGGTTATGCCGTCACATGTTACGTCACGACGCAACACCAATCAGGATTGGAATAGTTTCATTTTTACTTCAGAGGCGCACGCTAAGGGAGCGTCCCCAAAGTGTCGATTCTCGATGCATTGTCGAGTTTCCTCGATAGGGAACTGTAAATTTTGGTGTATATCAGTGTTACAGAAGTGGAGAAAAAAACTAGTTTATTGATATGTATTGTAATTGAAATATACAGACGGAAATAGATAAAGAGCAATATATAAAAACTGAAATGTGAATTGTCTATGGTTTCTTTCCAATAGTCTGAAAAAAGACAAGTTATGGAAGCAAAATATCAAAATGTACCAGTACATTATAAAAATAAGTGTTTGCCTGTAGTGTCTTGCCTTAATTGCACATTCTCCTGTAGGATTATAAGGATTGTTAAAGAATATAGAGATAAAAACATTCACTTTGTTAGACTAACATCACTGATGTTTCATCCACAATAAGAGCAGGAATATGAATCAATGATTTATTTATATTTCATGTTGACAATCCTAAAACTCAATAGTCCAAACTGCATTCACAGACAAACACAGTTCACACAGTGAATCAACACATCATTTATTCTCACACATTTCTCTGTTAAAGGGACCGTATTCTCTCAGCAAACGTTCCAAAACAACAAGTAGAACGTTTACTCTTTCAATGGATCTGATTCATTCACAAAACCACAGAATAATTTCAGCGTTTAGCGCTCTGAGATTCGTGCGAGCGTTGCATGCGTGTTAGTTCTATTTAGACGCTTTGCTTTGAGTAATAATCCGTATTCTTCACCGGATCTGTGTTCAGTTGGTTATGTGAGTTTAGAAAGCGGTTTATGACTGAGGGCTTCAACTAAAGCGAGAAGAACAGCGCTGGCCCTCAGGGTTTAGAAGAACGCTCGAGTCTTCGGTTGGTTAAGTTCTGCTTAAATCTTTACGTTTCTTTCTTTAACCCTTTGAGTTGACAGAGCGTCCTCTACACGGAAATACTAACTTTAATAAACCTTAAGAACATCGATCGAGTGTTTTAATGTTCACCTCAACTGCTCATTTTCAGCTCCTCAAAGATACTCTCCATATAAACTTGTATTGAACCTGGAACTTTGCTTTACAAGCATATTGATTTGCATGATATTTATCAATATAAACATGTTTTAACTTTTGCCCACCCGGAAAAAAAGTGCTGTTGTTCCTCAGCATTTCTGTCTTGTTTTCCAGCACTAATATATAAACATTCTTAAATCAAGATACAATTACTTTAGATGCTAAATCAAAGCTGATAAGTAGTCTTGTTTTCTGAGTAATTACTGAAAGTTAGTTTATTATTGACACAAGATAAATATCTGCCAATGGGATCAGAGATCTAAACATGTTTATTTTTGGCCCATTGGTATACACAAGTAAATGCATATTGATTTAAGAATGCTCAGATATTTGTACTGTAAAACAAGATATACTGCGGAATAAATATGAAACAATATACTGAGGAAGAACAGCAGTATTTTACAGTGTAGAATCACATGGCATTCGTTCATCAATCAGACCCATTTCAAACAGTCCAAATTGATCATAAAGATATTTCTTACATTTCTAGCAATTTCCATTGGCTTTTGGCTGGTTTAGTTGCGGACATTAAATGTAACATTTTATTTCATATTCAACAATATTATTGATCTCCTGCATTGACACCATTATACAAGAACTGAACTGAGCTGGACGATGACATCACGGTTTCTCCAGAGCGGCTGTATATATATATATATATATATATATATATATATATATATATATATATATATATATATATATATATATATATATATATATAAATGAACTAAATGAAGCATCACTGAACTTACTTAAGCTGGACTGTGACGCTATTTTCCTCTAGAAACAAACTTTGTTGCATTATTTTCCTGCTATCTCTGTAAAACTGCTTTGGAAAAATCTGTATTGTATAAAGCGCTATATAAATAAAGCTGACCTGACTTAATTCTCGCATCCACAATATATCCATGCAACAGTCCTGTTCTGTTAACATAACTGTTCCGACTGGTTAAAGCTAGAAGAATTTAAAATTTTTGCCCTCAAAAACAGGAAGTGAATTAATTTAAAACATGTGGGACAGGAAGTGGATTCATTTAGCACATGTGGGACAGGAAGTGAGGATCCTCTGGACACAAAGGGTTAAAGCTGTAATACATTAGAGCGGGTGACGACACAGAAGATGAAACAGAGGCACTGAAATAGAGTCCCTTTAACTCTGGAGTTTAGATGTTCTGTGCGTGTTGTTGGGTTAAGGGAGGGTTATGTGGGGGTTATTGGTAAGGTTAATACTCTGGAGAAGTGCAGTCCCATTGTCAGATATATCTGAACATCACGCGTCTGAGGAACTCATTCGTCTTTAGTACACAGTAACTCAGAGTGTTTTAACTCTGGTGATTTTTACTCATATTTAGCCTGATGCGTCTCTGGGCCTGCACTTCATCCAGAGATGTGTTTAGCGTGATTAGAAGAGCGTTCATTAGTGGATTTGTGCTGTTTAATTACCTTTGTCGAGTAGCCATTCGTCAACTACCCGACCGAGTCGGTACGGGATTCTTTGCCTAGCAATAGCCAGCCGTTCATTATCAAAGTTCCCTTTGAAGAACAAACAAATTCAACAGGTTACAATCTGGAAGGTTAAAGATTAGAGGTTAGAGAGAACGTTTAGCAGGTTATGAACTTTAAAATCAGATTTAACACCTTCAAGGCTTTAAACATCGTTTTTTTTTAGGTTAGAAAGTGAACCAAGCTCTGGTCACCATGTGTTTTAAACATGAGTTAAGCATATTTATGAGTCATTTTAGAGGTTGAATATTACTTATGGATAATTACAGTGCATTAAAGTGTCATGGTGAATGTGGACAAGCAACATCAACATCGTTGTCGTTCTCATTACAAATGCATAAAGAACATTTTCATATCAGTCCTGATGAAGATCAAGCTGTAAAACTGCAGGAAGATGTTTTCTGTTTCAGGTCAAATAACCAAAAGTTCTCGAGCGCATTGATTTAGTTTGATTGGCACTAACTAACTAAAAAAACATTTCTTTACCTGAAAAAAATAAGAATTAAGGCAACTTTCACTTTAAAGTACTAAAATAACAAGTTAATCTAAACTAACCACAAACTGTATAGACATATTAAAAATCACATACTATTAAAAATAACAAGAACACAACCAATGCAAGTAGAAAATGTAAAAATAAAAACTAATTCAGAACAAACTGGAAAAGCAGTGATCACACCAAACCTGTTTGAGTTGTAGATACAGACACACACACTCAGAATGAATTAGTGTGTCGCTGCAGGACTCATTATGATTCATATATAAACACTTATTGTGAGAGAAAATCACACAGAGAAAGTGAGAATCTGCTGGCATGACATCTCGTGCTGTCGGCGCTCTGAGGGAGAGCTAGCGCTGGCGCTCTTTAATCATCTATTATTATCTGTTTAATGAAGTCACTGCTAGCACTCTTGATAACTCCTGCATCTCGACTGCACACGATCATCCGCGTCCACACACTGGACATCAGCTCCATTAGCCACATACACTCCTGCTGCTCATATATCATATAATATAAATATATATAGAAAATATATGAACAAAGCGCTTACAGAAGATCCCATTGTGCTTCACCGGTCCTCCGATACAAACACTGATATGCAGGAGTATTATCATATGAAGTATTCAGATGGTTTCTTTCAGGGGTGTAAAATACTCGAGTCATTTTAATATACTTTATTATTTCACTATACTTAAATTCATGCACTGAGATTTTGTACTGTAAAATAATTAGTTAGACTTACCTGAATAAAGCATGCAAACAGACTACCTCAAAAAACAAAGTAAAGTGAACTAGGGATGGTTTGTTGTACTAGCAAATTCTTAGTTAGTACAGTTCCCTTACACGAGAGTTCTAGTACGTATTTTAAAAATAATAAATAATAAATAAAATGTAATTGTTACCATTGTTGTGTTTTGCGTGCTGAATGTTGAATTGTGTGTGACTCAAGCATAGTCAATTACATGATGTTCTCACAAATATAGAGAGAATATATAAACCCAATATAAATGAAGTTCCAAGTGGCCACCATAATGACGTGTCACCATAATGAAATCAGATTATATTATGTTCTCTCAAATATTTCAGTTGTATTGATAATTCAACATTTAAGATGACTTTGGGAAATTAGTGAATGAAAGAAAGATATCAGCAAAAGTGGAGGAAATAAGAGAAAGTCCCGCCTCAAAAAAACGGCACTCAAATCAATCAATTAATCTAAATTTGGGTTTTTTTGTGTAAACTAGACAGAATATTTGAATAGTACAGAAGATATTTACAATTAAGTTAAGACTTAAAGTAAAGTTAACTAAAAAGTGTTAGTTAGAACAACTGTTGGATTGTTCAGTGTAGTGGAAAGAAAACATCCAGAAAACACATTAAGTGTTTATTTTATAACATTTGATCTATTTGCTACTGTATATTTCAATTACATATAGTTAAATTAGTTTTTTTTCTCCACTTCAGAAACACTAATATACACCAAAATTTAGAGTTTTATTCATATCTACATTCTGAAGGTTGTTACTGGGGTTTGTGCATATATCATTCAACCTGATTTTTATAACATTTTATTCCATAAAACATTTATTGAGTGATAAAAATAGATATCGCAAATCCCCTTTAACTGTAATATCTCAACAAAATCAAACAAGAATTTTAAATATGGCTTTATCTAATGTTTATATGTATATTCTGCAGATAAGGAACTCTCGCTCACTATCGTTACTTGCAATTTTAAAATTAATTTTTATTCACACACAACGTTTCGGTCACACGACCTTCGTCAGGAGTCACTCCAGGAGCCACAAAATTGCAAGTACTGATAGTGTGCGGGAGTTCCTTATCTGCTAAAACGACTACCTTGTTTGGTCCTATTATCCAACGCACCTATCAACTGCAGGGGCCCTATCTTGCACCCAGCGCACGATCTGAAACGCAAGTGTCAAAGCGCAAAGCGCAAGTAACTTTGTGGGCGGATCCCGGCGCTGTTGCTATTTTCCCGGCAGGATAAATGCCTCTTGCGCCTGGCGCAAATCTAAAAGAGGTTGGTCTGAAGTAGCTTCATTATTCATAGGTGTGGTTTGGGCGTAACGTGAAATAAACCAATCAGATCGTCATCCAACATACCCTTTAAGAGCAGGTGTGCATGTTGCATGGCGGATTGTTATTATTATGGCGCGCGCACCAGGCGCGCTTCAGAATCGGTTCACAGCCGAGGAGATCGATGTTCTCGTCAGGGCCGTAAAAGAAAGAGAAGTAAGTAAGTAAGTAAGTAAGTAAAATTTATTTATATAGCACCTTTCACAGACAAGAAGTCACAAAGTGCTTTACAAACTGTTCATAAAAAGGATCAAAACATACATACAAAAAATACACCATAACACAACACACAAAACAATCTTTACAAACATGAAACAACAAGTAACCACAGTTGTTAAATAAAAGCAAGTCCAAAAAGATGCGTCTTCAGGAGTTTTTTAAAAGAATCAACAGAACACACAGTTCTCAGTGCTAATGGGAGTGAGTTCCAAAGCCTCGGTGCCACAGTACAAAAAGCACGATCCCCTTTAGTCTAAGACGTGTCCTAGGGACAAGTAAGAGGTCCAAACCAGAAGACCGTAAAAGCCGACCCGGTGAATGTTTATGTAGAAGATCCTGAATATAGAGGGGTGCCTGACCGTGCAAGGCTCTATAAGTGATAACTAAAATTTTAAACTGCACTCTGAATTCCACTGGGAGCCAATGAAGGTCCTTGAGAACTGGTCTTATATGAGACCACTTACTGGTACCCGTCAAAAGCCTTGCTGCTGCATTTTGTACAACTTGTAGTCGCTCCAGAGATGACTTATTTAAACAAGTGTACAGAACATTGCAATAGTCCAAACGTGACGAGATGAAGGCATGAACAAGCATCTCCATCTCTTTTCTTGAGACCACCGATCTAATCTGAGCTATGTTCCTAAGATGGAAAAAACATGAGCGAACTACAGACTTTACATGACTGTTAAAACATATGGCTCTATCCAGAATAACACCTAGATTTCTTATCTCATTACAATCTGAAGTGGCTGAAACCCCAAAACCTGCTTGATCTTAGGTATAATATTGTCAGGAGCAAAGATCATCATTTCAGTTTTATCCTTATTAAGTTGCAAATAATTGTTTGCCATCCATTTATTAATGGAGACTAAACAATCCTG
This sequence comes from Chrosomus eos, assembly GCA_036326025.1. Classification (NCBI taxonomy): domain Eukaryota; kingdom Metazoa; phylum Chordata; class Actinopteri; order Cypriniformes; family Leuciscidae; genus Chrosomus; species Chrosomus eos. The sequence goes on along the minus strand of CM070818.1, from coordinate 2,201,812 downwards.
TAGAACCGACAGTTTATCTAGACTATCAGGTCTAAACGAAATAAGTAACTGAATATCATCTGCATATAGATGATAAGAAATTGTTTTAAAACTATTAATAATCTGGCCAAGGGGAAGCATATACAAATTAAACAACAAAGGGCCCAGCACAGAACCTTGTGGCACACCACAGGACAAAGGTACAGAGTCAGACATAAATGATCCAACAGATACTGAAAAAGTCCTATCTGACAGATAAGATGAAAACCAATCCAGAGCTGAATCCGAAATACCTGCTAAACAGCGTAATCTATTAATCAAAGTGCAGTGATCCACGGTGTCAAATGCTGCGCTGAGATCTAACATAACCAACACGGAACATTCCCCCGCATCTGTGGCCATCAAAATATCATTTGATACCCTGAGTAAGGCGGTTTCAGTAGAATGATTTTTGCGAAAACCTGATTGAAATTTGTCATAAACGTTATGAGTCTCCAAAATATCATTCAACTGCATTGCCACCACCTTTTCCAAGATCTTCGAAATGAAGGGCAACTTAGAAATAGGCCTATAGTTGTTCAGCGATGTAACATCAAGATTACACTTTTTCAACAGCGGTTGAACAACAGCGTGTTTAAAACACCTAGGGACCTGGCCCAACTTTAGCGAAAGATTAATAATTGAGACCAAACATGGACCAATGGATGTAATAGTTTCCATAACCACAGAAGCAGGCAGAATATCCGCCGGACTTTGGGAAGGTTTCATCGTACAAACTATCTTTACAAGATCATTAAAGGATATTGACTGAAAAGAGCTTAGAATTGAAGGCCACTCTGTAATAATTACAGAGGGATGGTAAAATGCTAGCCCTAACAGCCATAACCTTACCCACAAAATGAGACAAAAAATGATTACAATCATCGTTAGAAAAAACAGGTACAGATGATATGACAGGAGACACAAGACCATTAATAGTGTCAAACAAAGTCTTAGGATTCCTTTTACAGGTTGAAATCAAATTTTTAAAATAGAGCTCTCTGGCCACCTTAATCATCTCATGTAAATCAGACAGTAACTCTTTAACATACAGACGATGAACCTGGAGCCGCGTAGATTTCCACAAGCGTTCAGTCTTCCGACACACACGTCTGAGACCGCGAATGGCATCATTTATCCATGGAGAAGTATTAACCACGGGAATATGTCGATTCCTAAATGGAGCCACTTTATCCAGTAGCAAAGTGCAGTGATCATTAAACGACTGTACAGAACGTCTCAGGTTACTATTGTAACCATAGTTCCCTGAGAAACAGGGAACGAGACGATGCGTCGAACGACACGGTGGGAACGCCTCTTGCGTGATTGCGTCTGAAGCATCTATGCCAACTAGTCCAATGGAATGAGAGAATGAGCGTCACGGGCGGGTGACGTCATGAACCAGGAAAGGATAAGAGCACTTCCGCTGCTCGCCGGCATTTAGCTTCGACAGTTGCCGAAGCAAGCCGATCGCAGGGACGCAGGAAGTATGGCAGGGGGACGCATCGTCTCGTTCCCTGTTTCTCAGGGAACTATGGTTACAATAGTAACCTGAGACGTTCCCTTTATCGAAAAAGGGAACTTCGAGATGCGTCGAACGACACGGTGGGAACGAGAATACCCAACCCGCCATAATTACAAGTACCTGAGTGTCAGTCTGTTGATCTAAGCACTCAGCACCTGAGAACCTGGGGCAGCATCCAGGTCCAAACTGTAAAATCTCACGAATGTGAGCGGAGAGGACCAGCCCGCCGCATCACAAACATCTTGAAGAGATACCCCCTGCAATATGGCTTTAGAAGCCGCCATACTCCTGGTCGAGTGAGCTCGGACCACCAAAGGACAAGGCTGGCCCGAGTACTCGTATGCCAGTGAAATAGCCTCGACTATCCACTTACTGACTGTCTGTTTTGAAGCAGGAAGACCTTTCTTAGGTGATCCAAAGCAAATCAGTAATTGGTCGGACTTTCTGATTGAGGAAGTCCGCCGTACATAAGTGTCCAGTGCTCGCACTGGACACAAAAGGTGCAGTCTTTCCTGGTCCGCAGTTGCAAAAGGAGGAGGACAGAAAGCCTGCAGCACAATAGGCCTCGGAGTCAAGGTTGGAACCTTAGGGACGTATCCCTGTTTTGGATATAGGAACGCCTTGACCATCCCCGGTGCAAATTCAAGGCAGGTGGGGGAGACCGAAAGAGCCTGAAGGTCACCAACTCTCTTTAGGGACGAAATAGCTAGCAGAAAGATAGTCTTGAAAGTAAGGAACTTTTCTGAGACCGAATCTAAGGGCTCGAATGGGGCCCTAGACAGGCCTTCTAGAACTATAGTCAAATCCCAAGCTGGCACCTTAGTGCGAGTTGCAGGCCTCAGCCTCAAAGTGCCACGAACGTGTAATCAGGGGGTCTCGACCCAAAGATATACCTCCCACCATAGTATGGTAAGCCGCAATGGCTGCCACGTAAACTTTTAGTGTGGAAGGACAAAGACCTGACACAAAGCGCTCCTGCAGGAACTCGAGTACTGTGTTGACAGAACAGTTAACTGGATCCCACTGATGTCGGTGACACCACAAGGAGAAAACTCTCCATTTAAGCGCATAGAGTTTCCTCGTAGCCGGAGCTCTGGAGCTTAGGATGGTCTCAGCAGCCTCAGCTGAAAGACCACTATCTATAAGTTGGGCCCCCTCAGAGGCCAAACCCAAAGATTCCAAATGTCTGGTCGAGGGTGAAATATTGTGCCCCCGGCCTGAGACAGAAGGTCCCTCCTCAAAGGGATCTCCAATGGAGGCCCGTCTAGCAGAAGGATCAGGTCCGCAAACCAGATCCGACTTGGCCAGCGTGGTGCTACTAGCAGTAGGCTTATTCCATACCGACGGACCCTCTCCAGAACTCCTGGGAGCAGAGCAACAGGGGGAAAGGCGTACAGACGTAGCCTCGGCCACGTCTGCACCATGGCGTCCAGCCCCAGGGGGGCTGGGTGCGTCAGAGAATACCAGAGAGGACAGTGCGTCGTGTTCTGAGACGCGAACAGATCCACCTCTGCCTGACCATATGCCTCCCAGATTTTCTCCACCGCCTCAGGGTGGAGTCTCCAATCCCCTGGCCTCAGCTCCTGCCTCGACAGGATGTCTGCTCCTATATTCTGGTCCCCAGGAATATACACTGCCCTCAGAAAGAGTACTTTCCCCAGAGACCACAGGAGGATCTGGTGCGCCAGTTTGCAAAGCGGACGCGAGCGCAGACCCCCCTGGCGGTTCAGATAAGAGACCACTGATGTGTTGTCTGTTCGAACGAGCACATGATGGCCTCTTAGGTCCATAAGGAAATGTCTCAACGCATTGAAGACGGCCATCATCTCCAGGCAATTTATGTGCCACGAAAGATGATGGCTTTTCCACAGACCCTGAACCAAGCGGCCTTCCATTACCGCTCCCCAGCCGGTGAGGGAAGCATCTGTCGAGATCACAACTCGATGGCAAAGAGCTCCCAACACCGGACCCTGGGTTAAGAACCAGTGTTTACTACATATAACTAAGGCACGAAAGCATCGCCGCGTGACCTTGATATGCAAGTGGGTTTCCCCTCGGGGAGAACCCTCTGGTCCTGAGCCAGCACTGTAAAGGTCTCATGTACAGCATGCCAAAAGGAATTCCGTTGGACACTGCTGCCAGTAGACCCAACAGTCTCTCGAACTGTTTACAATGCGTGACTGGTTTTGGGTTAAGAACCAGTGTTTACTACATATAACTAAGGCACGAAAGCAACGCCGCGTGACCTTGATATGCAAAGTGGGTTTCCCCTCGGGGAGAACCCCCTGGTCCTGAGCCAGCGCTGTAAAGGTCTCATGTACAGCATGCCAAAAGGAATTCCGTTGGACGCTGCTGCAACAAGACCCAACAGTCTCTCGAACTGTTTTACAGTGCGTGACTGGCCTAGCCTCAGCTCTTCTGTGGCTGTTAGGATAATAAATCCCATACCACACCAAGGAAAGTGGTTCTCTGTACTGGAGAAAGTACACTCTTCTTGGCATTGAGCCTCAACCCCAACATCTCTATATGAGCGAGAACGACACCTCAGTGCCGAACCGCCAACTGCTCTGATTCCGCTAGAATCAGCCAGTCGATATAATTCAGAATGCGTATGCCCTGAAGCCTGAGAGGGGCTAAAGCTGCATCCATGCATTTCGTGAACGTGCGGGGTGACAAAGCTAGGCCGAAAGGAAGAACCCGATATTGGTATTCTTTGCCCCTGAAAGAAAACCTCAGGAACTTCCTGTGCTGAGGGAGGATGGAGATATGGAAGTATGCATCCTTTAGATCTATCGTGACGAACCAGTCCTCGGATCTGATTTGGGTCACGATCTGTTTGAGGGTCAGCTAACTTGAACTTTAGTTTCTGAACTGACCGAATAAACAGGCGAAGATCTAAAAGGGACGCAACCCTCCATCCTTTTTTGGAACAATGAAATAATGGCTGTAAAAACCCGACTCTCTGACGGGTGAGTACACCTGTTCTATAGCTTCTTTGCTAACAGGGCCTTTACTTCTTGTCCCATTACCAGAGCCTGCTCGGGATGCACCACTGTGGGCAGCACCCCGCTGTAATGAGGAGGACGAGAGCCAAACTGGATTCTGTATCCCTTCTCTACAAACTGCAGGACCCAATGAGAAATATTCGGCAGAAGCATCCACGCTGCCAGAAAATTTACTAAGGGAACCAGCCCCTCGAGGCTGGTCTCTGGTGTTACTGAGGGAGCCAAATCTGGAGCCTGAAACATAATGGCAGGAACTACCTGACCTGACTACTCAAAAGCCCCCCTCAGAGGGCGCGAAACCAATGCTGTACCGCAGCATAGCATCAGCGACTCGCTGGAGACCGCTGCGCCCTGAAGCACCGGAGGTGGCAGGGTTGGCAGGAGGGTCTCGTGAGGACCCCGAAATGGAACGGGCACCGTGAAATGAGGTGTACACCACTCTACTTCGGTCGGGGCTGTCCTCACAGGCCTGATGCCTAAGCATCAGGACCTTTTTTTTTTTTTTTTTTGAACCGAAGCTTTCTTCGCCTGAAGAACGGTCCTCAGATCCGGCTTAGGCTTAGGCGACTTCGGTTGAGAGGGTTGCGTCTGTCTCCAGTATCTACATGGAGGAACACGAGACGCAGCACTCTCTTTCTGTGCACATAATATGATGAACTCGACGGCTGGGGCTGCTCACGCCCAGCAGCCCCAGGGGGGCTGGACACAGCGAGGGAGAAACCTTATTATATATATATTTTTTTATATATATATATCTTTTATCACCTAACAACGACCGCATGGAATGCGTCGCCGAAGAGACCCGAAGGCTCAAATTTCGCTATATCCAGAACCCCAGCAGATCGGCCTGATAAGCCTGGAGCATTATAATATAGATTTCTATAAACATTCTCCAGCTGACCTGCTGCCGTATAAGCTTTACCCATAAAACCAAAGTAGTTCTGCTTAAACCTACGCGCTGCCTCGGCAAACGCGAGATCCCAGCCACAGAATCTTATTTTTGCAAAATACACTCGAAATCTAAGCGGTGCCTCGGCAAACGCGAGATCCGAGCTAGATTCTGATTACAACATTAAACCTACACGCTGCCTCGGCAAACGCGAGATTCTTTAGTATAGGCTTATGAGCAAAGCAGAGACTTAAATGATGTTACTGGACCAGGTGAAAAAATAGCATTTTCCTATTTTTATTTCTGTTCAGCCTGGGGCATCATATCATAACCGTAATCTTTCAACCCTCTAATCTTGAATAAACATTTAACACGAGGGCTGAAAGAGAGTGATAAATACGGTTTATTCCATAATTTAAATATTCAGTGTGTAAATCAGGGAAAAAATGGAAGCCTCGTGGTGGAGATAATGTGATAGAAATAAGAAAACGCTCGTCAAGTTTCTTAGGACGAGCGTTCCTTTTTCTCAGCTGGCCATTAAATATTTAATTTACTAACAGCACGGGACAAAACCTCCACCAGTTCATCATATACTGGAAAAATAGATGGCGAATCTAATTCAACAGTGTGTGTGCTTGCTTTCACTTTCAATATTCTCAACACAAACCTCCTCGGAGGAAGAAATGAAGGAAAAAAGGGCTCTCTCTCCCCGAGCGGAAGAAACCGCAGAGCGTGCTTCCAACACCGGGGAGATAGAGCTGGATCTTCCGGGCAAGGAAGAAGAAAAGGCCCTCGGACCGTTCTCCCACCCCTCCAAAAGATCCTTTTGCGATCCCCAGGAATGCATTCTCCGCGCCGCCTCGGCAAACGCGGGTCCTGTCATCCCGTGAGAATCGCGAGCCTGCCACTATCATACAGAGTGACAGGCGAGAGCAGAGCATGCTAATCTGGTAGTTTCACTTTCACAATGTTAGCACTCAGCATGCTCTTACTCTCAAACAAAATGCCACAAAGCTGTGTGTGTCCCCACCCGTTTAAATAAACGCGGGCAGGGAGGAACACACTGTTTGTACATTTGTTTCGCCATAACGTTTCCGACAATATTGTAACAGACAACAATAAATAGACAGAGACAGTTTGACACAGATCGCTTGCTGAGGCAACAGAAGCTAAATGCCGGCGAGCAGCGGAAGTGCTCTTATCCTTTCCTGGTTCATGACGTCACCCGCCCGTGACGCTCATTCTCTCATTCCATTGGACTAGTTGGCATAGATGCTTCAGACGCAATCACGCAAGAGGCGTTCCCACCGTGTCGTTCGACGCATCTCGAAGTTCCCTTTTTCGATAAAGGGAACTGTCAATATCATTCAAGAAAATAACCGAGTTGGAATCAAAAGCGGACGAGAAATTTTCAACAGCAACTTGGGTAATCATGCGAGAACAAGACACCCGCTTGACCGGCAGTGGTTTTTCGTTACTCGTAAGATTAAATAAAACACATTTATGATCACTAACATAAACATCCTCTGTACACACATCATCAATATTTAAACCATGAGAAAACACTACATCAAGCAAGTGTCCTTTATCATGTGTAGGACCGGAGACATGTTGAACAAAATTAAAAGTTTCCATTAAATTTAAAAAATTTAAAACAGTATTACATGCAGCATTATCCACGTGAATATTAAAATCACCGACAATAATAACTCTATTCAACTTAATGATAGAGGATAAAAAGTCAGTAAAGTCACTTAGAAAAGGACCCAAAGACCCAGGAGGCCGATAAACCAGAAAACAATAAAAAGAATTTGATCGACCAACCTTAGACATCTGTAATTCAAAGGACGAGTACGTGTTGGAGTTCATCAACTGACAAATAAACTGATTTTTGTAGACAACAGCAAGTCCACCCCCACGGCCCACGAGCCTTGGTGTGCTGATAAATGAACATTCCGCAGGACAGAGTTCAATCAAATGGGAAAAATCCATACTCCGTTGCCATGTCTCCGTCAACAACATAAAATCCAAATTTTTATAAGTGAAAAGTTCATTGAGCAGAAATGACTTGTTTCTGATTGATCGAACATTCAACAAAGCCATCTTGAGTGGAGCAGATCTACCACCAGGAACAAAGACAGAGGTACGCGCCAGCGGCCTCAAGTGCTCGTCACACACACCGCGACCAGCCGAATAAACTCTCCGGGGCAGAAGAAACGGACCGCTATAGACGCTCGGAACCAAGGGGCGAAGACACGGCACTCTGGAAACAGCACAGCACTGCTCCAAGCTCCAGAGTCTCCTGAGATGCACCTGTCTCCCAGCCCTTTTTCCTCTCCTTCTCCTCCGCTTTTTAGTACGTCTCTCAAGACCCTCTCTTTCCCGCATGCAGACGGCCGATGCAGGTGGACAGCGGTACAGGGTTGATTCGACCAAGCCACTCCAGGTACAAAAGCCACCACACTTGGTCACAGATGAACGAATTAAAATCAACGTTTGGCGATCATACGCCCACACGGCAGACACATCATAGGAGGACAAACTTAATAACAACAACGCACATAAAATAAATAAAACAAAACGAAAAGATCCTCCAGCCACAGCGGCAATGCCAAACACAGGCGCCATCTTGGAAGGGGAAGTGAAAAAAAAGTGACATTGGGGATGGGACAAACCCACCCAAATCAATAGAAAAAAATATGAGAAAGCTCAACTTAACTGGTAAGTTAAAGAGTAAGGTTTTTAATGTACTTACATTATGGTAAAGGTGATTTCGCAGTCTTCAGATTTTTTTCCCTAGTTCTTGACGGACAAACTAATTTGTCAGATGTCCTTATATAAATATGTGTCTTGCCACTATTGGGCAAACAGGTCTGATCCGTCAATTTGCCTGAAAAATTACCAATATACACTGGTAAATGTCTAAGCTAGATTTATGCCTATTTTTTCACATCTTCATGGACACCACAATGATTTCCCTCGTATGGTAATATATTTCCTTGTTATAATGTATGATTTGCAAAAATAAAAACTGCTGCATCTGTGTTGATGAGAGAATCAAAGTGTGTGCGCGTTGTGCACCCGCTACATTATGGCCAAGCATGCGCGCTTAAAATAGCATTCTGAACAACGCGCAACGCGCCATTGACTTTAGACCAGGTTTTTTTTGGTCAGTGGCGGAATTGTTTTCTGGAAGTGCAAAATAGCACTATAGGGAATGTTTGCGCCGAAACACGCCTCATTTTTGCGCCGACCCGCCCAGGGAGCGCAAGTTCATTTCCTAGTTTACCGACGCGCGTCTGTGGAGGGAAAAGCCCGCTTTGCGCGGGTGCAAAATAGGAATGATACATGCGTCGGTGTACAAAGTCAATTGCGCTGGGTGCAAGATAGGGCCACAGGTGTGCGATGGAGTTTGTTCACTTTATGTATATTCTGGAAATGTATGGAAATTAGTGCATTTAATGCATAGATATAAATATAACATTTCAGAAAACATTTTATTCCTAAAAACATATAGAGAAAACAATATTTTCTGTCTATTGACAGTGTTTTCTGATTTATGGAGTGATAAAAAGAGAAATCCAAAATCCCTTCAATAAAAACGTTTCACTCTAATATGTCAACAAAATCAAACAAGAATTTTGAATCTGGCTTTATCCAAATGTATATAAATACATACATATGTATGTCAATTAGTGCATATAATGCATAGTTTGATTTTAAACACAACATTTTAGAAAACTTGTAATAGAAAATGTAATGGACTGTGATTAATTAATTGGTGAGTATGGTGATATCTATTATCACCTGAAGTGTCCTGCCATAATTACATTTACCACAGGAAAAGTTACTTCTACTTTTTAAATACAGATTAAAGTTGTACTTTTGCACTTTCACTCTAATTTTCACTCAAACTTTCACACAGTATCCATACTTCCTATAATTTATAGTCACTTGTGTAATTTTTGAGTATTTTACACCTCTGGTTTCTTTTACATTCGAGATCAATATGAGACTGAGTGTTTGTGAGATGAAAACAGTCCTCACAACATTTATATAAAACACATCAGATGCAGTTTCATTCTCTCGTTTCACACAAGTCTTATCTCGGAAAGTGACATCTTTATCTGTGCTGTCACTTCAAACACACCGGCTCGTCTCTGGAACACACACACACACACACACACACACACACACACACACACACACACACACACACACACACACACACACACACACACACACACACACACACACACACACACACACACACACACACACACACACACACACACCACACACACACACACACGTCTCTGTGCTTCTGGAAAGCAGGATTCACTGTGATGAAGGAGATCTCACGCTGAGTTCCTCATGCAATATCTCACGCTGATCTTGATAAGCACACACACACAACACACACACAGACACACACGACACACACACACACACACACACACACACACACACACACACACACACACACACACACACACACACACACACACATTCTAACCCCTCATGAGTCTCAGTCTACTGGGAATATCAGTTCAAAGACAGCTCATTAAATAATGCTCACAATTGAACTATTTATGTTACATTGTTACATCGTATTCATTTTTTATTTAGAGAAATTAAATTAGATGAATGTACATTTTTTTTTGTGAGCTCTGGTTTATCTTATTCTAACATCAGTATCATTAAGGATTGTCTGAAAGTAAAGGTGTTTCAGGCACAATTTTTGATGCTTCATGTGCAGCTCACTGGAGTTCACCGGCATGATGTGAATGAGGGATCTACATAATAAAATAAAATAAAATAAAATAAAAATAAAATACCTCCCCCTATGGGGTCCTTCCCGTGGGCTCTCCACCTGCAGGAGGGACTGTAAGGGGGCGGTGCTTAGTGGATCGGGCGGCAGTCGAAGGCGGGAAAACTAGAAAACACAGAAATTAGCTCTAGGGACGTGGAACATCACCTCGCTGGCGGGGAAGGAGCCTGAGATTGTGCGTGAGGTTGAGAGGTTGAGAGGTACCGACTAGAGATAGTCGGGATCACCTCCACCCACGGCTTGGGCTCTGGAAGAGAGGATGGGCTCTCTACCACTCTGGAGTTGCCCATGGTGAGAGGCGGTGGGGTGGTGTGGGTTTGCTTATAGCCCCCCAGCTCAGCCGCCATGTGCTGGAGTTTACCGGCAGGCCAAGTGGACTGCAGCCCGGATGGTTGTGGAGGCAAAAAATCGGGCCTGGGAGGAGTTCGGGGAGGCCATGGAGAAGGACTACCGGCTGGCCTCGAAGAGATTCTGGCAAACCGTCCGGCGCCTCAGGAGAGGGAAGCAGTGCCCTACCAATGCTGTTTACAGTGGAGCTGGGCAGCAGTTGACCTCAACTGGGGATGTCGTCGGACGTTGGAAGGAATACTTTGAGGATCTCCTCAATCCTACCGACACGTCTTCCATTGAGGAAGTAGAGGCTGAGGACTCGGAGGTGGACTTGCCCATCACCCAAGCTGAAGTCACAGAGGTAGTCAAGAAACTCCTCTGTGGCAAGGCTCCGGGGAGGGGATGAGATCCGCCCTGAATACCTCAAGTCTCTGGATGTTGTGGGGCTGTCTTGGCTGATACGCCTTTGCAGCATCGCGTGGTGGTCGGGGACAGTACCTCTGGGCTGGCAGACCTGGGTGGTGGTCACTCTTTTTAAGAAGGGTTACCGGAGGGTGTGTTCCAACTACTGGGGGATCTCACTTCTCAGCCTCCCCGGGAAAGTCTATGCCTGGGCACTGGAGAGGGGAATACAGCCGATAGTGTAACCTCGGATTCAGGAGGAACAGTGCGAGTTTCGTCCCGGCCGTGGAACACTGGACCAGCTCTATATCCTGTCCAGGTGCTGGAGGGTTCATGGGAGTTTGCGCAACCAATCCACATGTACTTTGTGGATTTGGAGAAGGCATTCAACTGTCTCGCGGCGTCCTGTGGAGGCTGCTCCGGGAGTATGGGGTCCGGGGCCCTTTGCTAAGAGCTGTCCCTGTACGAGCGGAGCCGAGAGCTTAGTTCGCATTGCCGGCAGTAAGTCAGACTTGTTCCCGGGGCATGTTGGACTCTGGCAGGGCTGCCCTTTGTCGCCGGTTCTGTTCATAATTTTTATGGACAGAATTTCTTGGCGCAGCCAGGGGCCGGAGGGTGTCTGGTTTGGGAACCACATGATTTCGTCTCTGCTCTTTGCGGATGATGTTGTCTTGCTGGCTCCTTCAGACCAGGACCTTCAGCGTGCACTGGGACGGTTTGCAGCCGGGTGTGAAGCGGCAGGGATGAGAATCAGCACCTCCAAATCCGAGGCCATGATCCTCAGTCGGAAAATCAGGTTGGTGGAGAGTTCCTGCCTCAAGTGGAGGAGCTCAGGTATCTTGGGGTCTTGTTCACGAGTATCTTGGGGTCTTATTCACGAGTATCTTGGGGTCTTGTTCACGAATATCTTGGGGTCTTGTTCACGAGTGAGGGAAGAATGGAATGGTAGATTGAGACGGATCAGTGCAGCTTCTGCAGTAATGCGGTCGATGTACCGGTCTGTCGTGGTGAAGAAAGAGACATGTCGTGGTCAATCTATGTTCCTACTCTCCCCTATTGTCATGAGCTGTGGGTCATGACTGAAAGGACAAGATCCCGGATACAGGCGGCCGAAGTGAGCTTTCTCTGCAGGGTGGCTGGGCGATCCCTTAGAGATAGGGTGAAGAGCTGGGTCACTCGGGAGGAGCTCAGAGTAGAGCCGCTGCTCCTCCATATCGAGAGGGCCAGCTGAGGCGGCTCGGGGAGCTGTTCCGGATTCCTTCCTGGGGAGGTGTTCCTAGGACATGATGGAGGGACTATGACTCCTGGCTGGCCTGGGAACGCCTCGGTGTCCCCCCCGGAAGAGCTGGAGGAAGTGTCTAGGAGAGGGAAGTCTGGGCATCTCTGCTTAGACTGCTGCCCCTGTGACTCGGCCCCGGATAAGCGGAAGAAGATGGATAAAATAATAACAAATGAAATATATTTTTTTAATTAAATTAAATTTAATCAAATTAAAAAATGAATCTTAAGTCAATTTAAATTAAAATAAAAAATTTACTGAGATGAAATAAAATCTCTCTCTCCCACTTTGCTTCCATTCAATTTGCTGCACTGTCCTGTCACAATCAGTGCAGAAACACACACACACAAAAACAAAATCTTAACAATTAAAATAATAAAAAATAAGATTTAAAAACTCCACATTGCATATAAACTGCCCGTTGTGAGCTGTTTCACATGACAGGTCCTGTAGCCACACTAACGCGGGGTTCACATCATATCAGAATTACAGTAATTACATGCTTTCATCCTCAAGCCTCAGATCTAGGGTTTCTAACTTCACTGTTATGTGTTTGAAACTCTATTTTTATCAATATGTAAACCAAATTATCAATAACAAATGATGGTAAACATCCCTCATTAAAGCCCTTCAGCATGACAAACCCCCACTTCTGAACAGTTCACGTTAACTTCCCTCCAGAACCCGTTGCTATGGCGACGGCTCGGAGACTCGGATCAATCCCGGAGGGTTTCTGATTCTGCTCAACATTCTACCCACAATTCCACTGCGCTAACTGGGTCACGGGGTATTATATTCCCTGCGGCTCCTCGCATCGCACTGGAGCCAGACTCGCTTCATAATGCGCAGATTCCTCGTTTCAATCATTATGACACAAGTATATATTCATATCCAGCTGTATGTAAACCAGTATGCATATCCAGCTGTATGTAAACCAGTATATGCATATCCAGCTGTATGTAAACCAGTATATCTGCATATCCAGATGTATGTAAACCAGTATATCTGCATATCCAGCTGTATGTAAAACCAGTATATATTTATATCCAGCTGTATGTAAACCAGT
>CM070818.1:2180967-2185967 GCA_036326025.1 Chrosomus eos | reverse complement strand
CTGAACCCTGCGGTTTAGTTGACAGGTCTAGAATAGGACACCGGCTGTAAAACCCTTCCCTAAACCCTTTCTATAGCCTCCGTTCGTAGAAGAGTCTGTTCTTCCTGCTCCATAACCAGAGCCTGCTCGGGGTCGTAGGGAGGACTCCCAGAAATCTGGGAGGATGAGAACCAAACTGAATTCTGTAACCCTTTTCTATTGTATGCAGGACCCAATGAGATATATTTGGCAGCAGTTTCCACGCTGCCAGAAATTCTGCTAAGGGAACCAGTCTCTCGAGACTGGCCTCTGGATTTTGTCGAACAGCCACTTCAGTGGCCTGTAACGGCGAACCGGCAGGGAACAACCAGACTGACTGCTTTACTCCTCGGAGGATCGCATGGGGACGCTGACACCTCGGCGCCCTGAAGTGGTGAACCGGCAGGGAACAACCGATGTGGCAGCGCTGCGAGAGAAACTCCCCCAGAAGGTGCAGAGGAGACACGGATTCTCGAACCCTGGAGGAGATCACCCTCAGAAGCCTCGCCGTCAGAAATAATTCTTTGTCGAAGCTTTTTTTAGAGACGATGACAGTCCTCAGATCTTGCCTGCCACCCAGGGGCCCCCTGATTGTGGAGGAGCCTACATGGCGACGCTCTGTTTCTGTGGCACTCTGGTCTGCGAGGAGCTCGAAGATGGCCGAGACTGCTTCTTTTTAATAACAGCAGTCTCGGGGACATTAGACCGGCGAGGAAGAAACTTCTGGAACGCCGCTGATTGTTTCTTCGCCTCCTGAAATCTATCGACGACAGTGTTTACAACGTCACCGAATAGACCCGCAGCATCCAGGAGAACAGACCTGTCTCTATCTTTTAAATCGGCTACACTTAACCACAAATGGCGCTCCGTGGCCACCATGGCCGCCATAGACCTCTTGATTTGGCCGTCTCCTCGGTGGCCCGGAGAGACAGATCTGACAGATCTGCGTCAGCGCTGACTTCCTCACAATCGTCCATGTCCCTCAGCAGATCAGCCTGGTATAACTGCAGTATTGATATTGTGTGCAGCCTGACCCGCTGCCGAACACGCTTTACCCACCAGCGCTGGACTGGCTTTTAATGGCATGCTGGTTAACGCTGGGGCTTTAAGAGATGAGGCTGACTCAGGAGAGAGATAGCTCGCAAGCGTCTCTTCAGCCCGAGGCATCGTCACATAACCATAATCTCTAATACCCATAACATTGCTGTAATTAGATGTCTGAGGATTAAAAACTCGAAATGAAACCGGTTCTTCCACGATTTCGACACCTCAGTGTGGAGATCGGGAAAAAACGGCAAACCCCGGCGAGGAGGCTGTGATCTAGATGGTAAAAATCTTTCAGTCTACTAAACTCTTGCTTTCATATTGTTCCTCGGCTGGCCAGTCAATATTTAATTTTGGCAACAGCGCAAGTCACAACCTCCATAAGCTCCTCGTCAACAGGGATAAGAGCTGGCGAACTCTCATAAACCCCCGCATTAATGCTGACGACATCCAATTCCTCAGAACTGCATCCCGAGGAGGAGATACCGCCCTAACCATAACCCTGAGATAAGGCACTGGATCTAACAGGTGAAGGCCGAGATAGGGCAGGCCCGTCTCAAACCCCGCTCTCAGATCCACAAACACCAAGATGTGCGTCGCCGCTGTGCCTCGGCAGCAACAGGACCAGCACCTCGGGGAGCGCGCACCGAACCGTCCTCCTTGAGGAACGCCCGGCGGGAGCGGAGAGTCATCACGTCAGCTTCCTCGAGGACTGGGCTTGATCCACAAAGCTGATGTGTGTCCCCACCCATGATGTCCAACTCTGTTTCAGGGGTGCTTTATAGCTTCCTGGTCGGTGACGTCACCCGCCTGACGTCTCGTCTTGCTCGGACTGATTACACACATGTTTCACGACGCACTCGCGCAGGCGTTCCCACCGCGGCTCGACGCAGCTCCAGTTCCCTTTAAAGGGAATCGAATATTCAAGCAGTTATTTCATTTTTCTACCCCAGAAGGAAAAACGGAAAATCAAGCTGAATTCTTGTTTTTCGTTTTCGTTTTTCTCATTTTTAAGAAGGATTTGATATTTGTCTAAATTAGCTTGGAATATAAGTCGCAGCAGATGATGAAAAACATAAGTTAAATTGGGGAAAACTCTGACTTCTGTCAGACACTCTCTGTCAGTGTCATGATCATTCAGCGGCATTTATTCTCTCTCTGTCAGATGTGTGTGTGTGTTTGAGAGGTTGTGAAATGCGACACGCGTTGCAGCAGATGATTTGTAAATACGTCTCGTTCGCTGTGTGAATGTTAGCTAACACACGCTCAGCTAACTCTGTGAATACTGATGAAGTGATGAAAGCCTGACCTCTGACCTGATACAGCCACGCCCACTCTTCCTGTCCTGTGTGTGTGTGTGTGTGTGTGTGTGTGTGTGTGAGTGAGAGAGGATAAGTGTGTGTGTGTGTGTGAGAGGATAAGTGTAAGTATGTGTGTGTGAGAGAGGGGATAAGTGTAAGTGTGTGTGTGTGTGTGTGTGTGTGTGTGTGTGTGTGTGTGTGTGTGTGTGTGTTGTGTGTGTGTGTGTGTGTGTGTGTGTGTGTGTGTGTGTGAAAATGAGTGTGTGTGTGTGTGTGTGGTGTGTGTGTGTGTGTGTGTGTGTGTGTGTGTTTGGTGTGTGTGTGAGGGTAAGTGTAAGTGTGTGTGTGTGTGTGTGTGTGTGTGTATGTGAGAGAGAGAGAGAGAGATTTTTGATTTTTATAAAACAACTTTATTATACGTCACTTCAATTCATCAAAAAGTTAACACCACAAGGTATCAAAACACAACTCTCTCTCCTCCACTGTACATATAGCATCATTGTAACACCACTGTTGTACAAAAGTTCCCACATCATTCATTGCTCTATAATACCTAAAATCTATTGTGATTCTTGATTTTACAAAAGCTTTAAAAACAGGCAAAAGCTCCTGACCATGTGTATTCTCAATTGTATTTCTTCTTGTGATAAGTATGGCAAGTTTTGCTTGACCTACCAAAAAATGTATCATTTAGTCATTTAGCAGACGCTTTTATCCAAAGCGACTTACAACTGAGGACTAAGCCAAACGAGTCATCGTGAAGAGACAATAGCAACCCAAGAAGTGCTCAAAATACCAAGTTCAAACATTGCTCAGAGTAGCATAAACCATACAAGTGAGGATTTTTTTTTGTGTGTGTGTGTGTGTGTGTGTGTGTGTGTGTGTGTGTGTGTGTGTGTGTGTGTGTGTGTGTGTGTGTGTGTGTGTGTGTGTGTGTGTTTTATGTTAAGTGCTCACGGAAGAGATGAGTTTTCAGTTGTCTTTTGAATGCTGTCAGGGATTCTGCATTCCGGATGTCGGTGGGCAGATCATTCCACCAGCACGGAACCAGGAATGAGAAAGTTCTGGAGAGTGATTTTGTGGCTCTTTGTGAAGGTACCACGAGCCGCCGCTCATTGATTGATCGTAGGCTTCTGGTAGGGATGTAGACTCGTAGGAGCGAGTGAAAGTAGGAGGGAGCTGAACCTGTGGTCGATCTGTAAGCAAGCGTCAGCGCCTTGAACTTGATGCGAGCAGCGGGTGGTAGCCAGTGCAGAGAGATGAACAGAGGAGTGACGTGGGCCCTTTTGGGCTCGTTGAAGACAAGACGAGCTGCAGCATTCTGGATCATTTGTAGAGGTTTAGTTGCACACGATGGAAGTCCAGCCAGGAGAGCATTGCAGTAATCAAGCCTAGAAATGACCAGGGCCTGGACGAGAAGCTGTGTTGCATGCTCAGTTAGGAAAGGCCTGATCTTCCTGATGTTGTGCATTGCAAACCTGCATGATCGAGCTGTCTTTGTAATGTGGTCTGTAAAGGTCAGCTGGTCATCAAAGATTACTCCAAGATTTCTGACCGACCTTGATGGGGTGATTGAGGAAGAGTCTAGCGGATAGTGAAGTCGTGTTGTAGAGACGGATTGGCAGGGAGGACGAGAAGCTCAGTCTTGGTCAGGTTGAGCTGCTGCCATTTTATCTTTTGATTCTGCCTATAGCCAGCTCTCAAAATAAAAGTGCTTTGAGTATATACCTCTCCACACTTTAAAAAAAACTGGCTTAATATATCAAACAGTGGCATCAATCTTTCACATTCTGAATAGCAATGAAATACAGTCTCTCTGTGCCCAAAAAAAATACACTTATCATCAACACTAGGGTTGATAACAGATATAAAAGCATTTACTGCCACAACACCATGTAAAATTCTCCACCTTAAGTCACCAACACGTTTTATCAATGGTGGTTTATACAGCACCCTCCACACTGGCTTTACTTCATCATCTATTGCAAGTTTACTTCTCCACACAGTGTCAGGTTTTTTATCTAACATTGTTTTGTTATACACTTTCAAAAAACATTTGTACATCAATTTACCCCCCAACGTGGTCAAGTCCAAATCCGTTAAAACTTTCAAATCCAATAAAGGTCCTGTTGCATCTTTAAAATCTGGTGTAGGACCAAGTTTTGGAAAGGAATCAGTCTCATCCAAACTTACAGACCCATCTTCAAATCCTTTTAACAACTTTAAATCATCATCTGTTAATTTTTCCTTCCAAAGTTCAATTATTTTTGCAGTTTGGCGAGTTGATCTCTGCCCCAGCAAAGTAGCCACCGCATTAATGTCATTCAGTTCAGGCCCAGCCACATCAATGATATGCTTCAATTGAACATTTTTGGAGATGCACAGTATCCGGGAGAGACCCATCATGCTCTCGCCTATTACATCCAGCCTAGCTCCTTTAACCAGGGGTTCTTCAAGCAACCAGAACAAAGAGTCTGTTTTCTCCAGTCTATGAATGAGTCCACGATAGAAAGGTGGTAGTCCATTAAGGCAAATGTTCTTGTGGTCCATTAAAAACAGTGCAGCATCCAGGCCAAGACCTTCTACTCTTTGTAAGATTGTTTTGGCCATCATTCTCCAAACCAGATCCGTGGACCC
>CM070818.1:2173467-2178467 GCA_036326025.1 Chrosomus eos | reverse complement strand
AAACCCTCCGCAAAACACACACAAACCTGTTTCATCAACCCTCCACAAACACACACACACACGTTTCATCAAACCCTCCAAACACACACCACCTGTTTCATCAAACCCTCCAAAACACACACACCTGTTTCATCAAACCTCGCAAACACACACACACTGTTTCATCAACCCTCCACAAACACACACAACCTGTTTCATCAAACCCTCCGCAAACCACACCAACTGTTTCATCAAACCCTCCGCAAACACACAACAACCTGTTTCATCAAACCCTCCGCAAACACACACACACCTGTTTCATTCAAACCTCCGCAAGTTCTCAAACACAAACAAACGTTTCATCAACCCAACACACACACTTTCACTCGACAACCACACGTTTCATCAATCAACACACACTGTTCATCAACTCCAAACAACCTGTTATAACCAACACCACCTTATCAACTCGCAAACCACAGTTTCATCAACTCAACACACAACGTTCAAACTCGCAAAAAAAACGTTTAATCAAAACAAGTTTATAACTCGCAACACAACGTTCTCCCTCAAACCCACCGTTTCATCAAACCCTCGCAAAACAACGTTTCATCAACCCTCCAAACACACACACACTGTTTCATCAACCTGCAACACACACTGTTTATCAACCGCAAAACACCAACCGTTTCATCAAACCTCCGCAACACCCAACCGTTTCTCAACCTCCAAACAACACACTGTTTCATCACTCCCAAACAAACTGTTCATCAACCTCGCAAACACAACACCGTTTATCAACCCTCCCAAACACACACACGTTTCATCAAACTCAAAACACACACCGTTCTAAACCCACAAACAACACGTTCTCACCTCGCAAACAAACACTGTTCTCAACCAACACACACACACCTTCATCAACCTCAACACACCCATGTTTCATCAAACCTCAAAACCACACACACTGTTTCATCAACCTCCGCAACACAACCTGTTTCATCAACCCCGCAAACACACACACCTGTTTCTAACTCCAACACAACACAGTTTTCAACCTCCCAACACCACAGTTATCAACTCCAACCCACACACGTTTCATCAACCTCGCAAACACACACAACGTTTCATCAACCTCCCAAACACACCACCGTTCATCAACTCAAACACACACCGTTTCATCAACCCAACACCACACCTTCAAACCCGCAACAACACACCTGTTTCATCAACTCCAAACACACACACCGTTTCATCAAACCCTCAACACACACCTGTTTCATCAAACCTCCAAACACACACACACGTTTCATCAACCCTCCAAACACCACACCTGTTATCAAACTCAACACCACACGTTCATCAACTCGCAACACACACCCGTTTCATCAAACCTCCAAACACACTCACACCGTTTCATCAAACCTCCAAACACACACACGTTTCATCAACCTCCGCAACACACACACCGTTTCATCAAACCCCCAAACACACACACCTGTTCATCAACCCCGCAAACACACACAACCTGTTTCATCAACCCTCCCAAAACACACACACCTGTTTCATCAACCTCCAACACACAACCCTGTTTCATCAAACCTCCCAAACAACACACACTGTTTCATCAAACTCGCAAACAACACACCGTTTCATCAAACCTCCAAACACACACACACCGTTTCATCAACCTCCGCAAACACACACACACCGTTTCATCAAACCCCACAACACACACACACCGTTTCATCAAACCCTCCCAAACACACAACCTGTTCATCAAACTCCGCAAACACACACAACTGTTTCTCAACCTGAACACAAAACCTGTTTCATCAAACCCCAAAAACACACACGTTTCATCAACCTCCGCAACACCACACACCTGTTTATCAACCTCGCAAACACCACACCGTTTCATCAAACCCTCCACAACACACACACACGTTTATCAAACCTCGCAAACACCACACACCGTTTCATCAACCTCCACAAACACACACACACTGTTTCATCAACCTCCCAAACACACACACCTTTTCATCAAACCTCCCAAACACACACACACCGTTTCATCAAACCTCCCAAAACCACACACGTTTCATCAAACCACCAAAACACACACAACGTTTCATCAAACCTCCCAACACACACAACCTGTTATAACCTCCAAACACACACACCGTTCATCAAACCCCCAAACACACACACACTGTTTCATCAACCTCCAACACAACACACTGTTTCATCAAACCTCCCAAACACACACACCCGTTTCATCAACCCTCCAAACACACACACACTGTTTCATCAAACCTCCAAACACACACACCGTTTCATCAACTCCCAACACACAAACTGTTCATCAAACCCTCACAAACACACACCACACGTTTCATCAACCTCCAACAACACACACGTTTCATAACCCCAACACACACACGTTTCTCAACCTCGCAAACACACACACTGTTTCATCAACTCCAAACACAACAACCGTTATCAAACCCCAAACACACACACCCGTTTCATCAAACCACAAAACAACCACACACACCTGTTTCATCAAACCCTCCACAAACACACACACAACCTGTTTCATCAAACCACCTGCAAACACCACACACCGTTTCATCAAACCCTCGCAAACCACACACAACCGTTTCATCAACCTCGCAAACCACACACAAACCTGTTTCATCAAACCTCCAAAACACACACAACCTGTTTCATCAAACCCTCGCAAACCACACAACCTGTTTCATCAAACCCTCGCAAACACACCACACCTGTTTCATCAAACCTCCGCAAAACACACACACCCTGTTTCATCAAACCCTCACAAACACACACACACCTGTTTCATCAATACCAAACACACTTCACAAACCCAACACACACACTGTTTCATCAACCTCCGCAAACACACACACACCTGTTTCATCAAACCTCACCAACACACACACACCTGTTTCATCTAACCCTCCCAAACACACACACACCTGTTTCATCAAACCCTCCACAAACACACACACACCTGTTTCATCAAACCCTCCACAAACACACACACACCTGTTTCATCAAACCCTCCGCAAACAAACACACACCTGTTTCATCAAACCCTCCACAAACACACATAAACCTGTTTCATCAAACCCACCACAAACACACACACACCTGTTTCATCAAACCCTCCGCAAACACACACACACCTGTTTCATCAAACCCTCCGCAAACACACACACACCTGTTTCATCAAACCCTCCACAAACACACACACACCTGTTTCATCAAACCCTCCACAAACACACACACACCTGTTTCATCAAACCCTCCGCAAACACACACACACCTGTTTCATCAAACCCTCCACAAACACACACACACCTGTTTCATCAAACCCTCCACAAACACACACACACCTGTTTCATCAAACCCTCCGCAAACAAACACACACCTGTTTTCATCAAACCCTCCGCAAACACACACACACCTGTTTCATCAAACCCTCCGCAAACACACACACCTGTTTCATCAAACCCTCCGCAAACACACACACACCTGTTTCATCAAACCCTCCACAAACACACACACACCTGTTTCATCAAACCCTCCACAAACACACACACACACACCTGTTTCATCAAACCCTCCGCAAACAAACACACACCTGTTTCATCAAACCCTCCGCAAACACACACACACCTGTTTCATCAAACCCTCCGCAAACAAACACACACCTGTTTCATCAAACCCTCCGCAAACACACACACACCTGTTTCATCAAACCCTCCGCAAACACACACACCTGTTTCATCAAACCCTCCGCAAACACACACACACCTGTTTCATCAAACCCTCCACAAACACACACACACCTGTTTCATCAAACCCTCCACAAACACACACACACACCTGTTTCATCAAACCTCCGCAAACAAACACACACCTGTTTCATCAAACCCTCCGCAAACACACACACCTGTTTCATCAAACCCTCCGCAAACACAAACACACACCTGTTTCATCAAACCCTCCGCAAACACAAACACACACCTGTTTCATCAAACCCTCAGCAAACACACACACCCGTTTCATCAAACCCTCCGCAAACAAACACACACCTGTTTCATCAAACCCTCCGCAAACACACACACACCTGTTTCATCAAACCCTCCGCAAACACACACACCTGTTTCATCAAACCCTCCGCAAACACAAACACACACCTGTTTCATCAAACCCTCCGCAAACACACACACACCTGTTTCATCAAACCCTCCGCAAACACACACACCTGTTTCATCAAACCCTCCGCAAACACACACACACCTGTTTCATCAAACCCTCCACAAACACACACACACCTGTTTCATCAAACCCTCCACAAACACACACACACCTGTTTCATCAAACCCTCCGCAAACAAAACACACCTGTTTCATCAAACCCTCCGCAAACACAAACACACACCTGTTTCATCAAACCCTCAGCAAACACACACACCCGTTTCATCAAACCCTCCGCAAACACACACACACCTGTTTCATCAAACCCTCCGCAAACACACACACACCTGTTTCATCAAACCCTCCACAAACACACACACACCTGTTTCATCAAACCCTCCACAAACACACACACACACCTGTTTCATCAAACCCTCCGCAAACAAACACACACCTGTTTCATCAAACCCTCCGCAAACACACACACACCTGTTTCATCAAACCCTCCGCAAACACACACCTGTTTCATCAAACCCTCCGCAAACACAAACACACACCTGTTTCATCAAACCCTCAGCAAACACACACACCCGTTTCATCAAACCCTCCGCAAACACACACACACCTGTTTCATCAAACCCACCACAAACACAACACACACCTGTTTCATCAAACCCTCCACAAACACATAGTGTAATACAATAATTAATTCTGTAATGTTACAGGTAACAAATAATGACAAGGAGGCAGTTTGACAGAGACTTACTTCACTTAACTTTATGATTACATTGT